>JAXGGT010059732.1:0-32031 GCA_035583425.1 Marsdenia floribunda
CGTATATACTCCTACTATATACGACGGTCCACTCTAACTGTCGTATAAAGCTCATTATAAACGAGGGTTTAAAAGCCGTCATATATAGTCACGTCGTAAAAAGTCTCTTTTTTTGTAGTGATATAGGTAAGTTGACAACTTTCGTCATTTAACTTTATTTCCAATTTTCCTCTAATTAAATCATGGTATAAAATTTATTTATAGAATTATCAAAATATTCAAAAAAAAAAAAAAAAAAAACTTTATTTGTAATATACGTTTGGTCTTTCAAGTTTTTTTTTTTTTTTTTTTCCTTTTAACCTTTTAAATTCCTTAAATTATTAAATTTGACAACATAAGTCTGTAACCGTCCACGTCGGTCAAACAAAAAAATTAATTTATATTAGGTCTCTCAAAATATTATTTTTTTTTTTTAATTTTTAAATATCTTAAGTTATTAATTTTGATAAAATAGTTCTTTTGGCCAATTAATTTCACAGTTAACATTGATCAAACTCAAATTTGTTTTCATATATATATATATATAAAACAAACAGCTAAAAAGTAAATTTAACATAGAAAAAATAGTGAATTTAGTCCCAAACATTTGCTTCATTGTCATACTTGGTCCCAAACTTTTTTTTTTGGTGGATTAGGTCCATAACTTTTAAAAGCATGTGTGTATTAGGTCCTTTTGTTCATCATTTTTTACACCCGTAATCCACACAAAAGGACCTAATACACACACGCTTTTAAAAGTTAGGGACCTAATCCACCAAAAAAAAAGTTTGGGACCAAGTATGAAAATGAAGCAAATATTTGGGACTAAATTCACTATTCTTCCTTTTAACATATAAGTATTTTATTAATTTTTTGTAATAAAAAATAAAAAATCATGTTTGATCGACATTCACTATTAACTTAAATTACAGAAGAAAAAGGTTTTACCAAAATTAATAATTTAAGAGATTTAAAAACTAAAAAAAATAAAATTGAGGGGCCTAATATAAATTAATCATAAACAGTATTTTTTTAACTTAAAATTTTCTTGTCAAATTCTAAGAACAAAGATAAGAAAGAAAGAAAGAAAGAAAAAAATTTGTATTTTTAGAACTTGAATAGTATGCTCTATATATCCATTATATATAAGATTCTAGAGTTAGCTCCTAGAAATATTTTTTTTTCCTTCTAATAGCATATTATGAAAATTATGTGAACGTTTTTAGATTTTTAGTCTTTATCTAAATTCTTTTAATTTTTGTACTTATTTAGGACTTTTAATCTACTTAACCTTTTAACCTTTTACAATTTTTTAAAACGTCATTAATTTTTATTGTTCTTTTATGAAATTCTTTCCATATCTTTTCAATCTTGTTTAAAATTGTTTGTCCTTTTCTCACAAGATAATTCTTACTCATTTGTTTCTTTCTTTTGTTATTATTATTATTTTTTTTATATATTCTTCTCTTATTTTGTACATTTTTCATCCATTATTTCTTCTTTTACATTTTTATTATTTTGTATTTTTATGTTCAATTCTTTTAAGTTCTTCTATTTTTTATGACTCTTTATCCTTTTTTTAAAAAAGAAAGTTTTTATTCTTCCTTCTTCTTTTTCTGTGTGTGTATATATATATATATTAAAATTTAGAATAGATATTTGAATTTATTAAAATAAATAAATAAACAAAGCAGAGAGATTTGCTTAAATTTTAGATAAGAGTTATTGAGATACAATTTTTTAATATTAATATATAAAATATACACAATATTTCAAATAATATAAAAATTTAACTAATCTTAATTTAATCTAAACTTTATTAATACACTTTATCTTAATTATTCCAATATGACTTGGATCAATGATTTTTTTCTTAGTCATAAAAAGTTACAAATCACTTCCTTCCTATCAAATTTAGAAAGCTTTCATTCAATTTAATTATTTAATTTTTTTTTTTAAAAATAATTATACAAATTCAATTAATATGTAAAAAAAAAAAAAAGTTCAATTAATATGTTTATATTATATATCATGCGTATGCATATAAATTTACAATAATAATTTAACTTTTTATCAAATAAAAATTTATTACCAAAAGCTCAAAATTTACTCTTGTAAATTAATAAATGAAAATTTTGCAAAAATAAAATTAAAAATATCAAAATATTAGATAAAAAAATTAAAACAAAATAATAATAATAATATGTACATGTTCCACACTTAAAGGTAGAACATTTCTCTAATATATATATATATATATATATAAATTCTTAAAACAAGAATATAATAAATTTTAATCCTAAATTATATAACTATTTTTTAAAGAATTTTATAAGCTTATTCCGTAAATATATTATCTCGATTTAAAAGTTTAAATCTAATAATATTATTAACTTTAATTTCTTAATATTCTTCTAAATTTAAAAGATTAAATAATAATGTAATGATTATGACAAACCATCGTAATAGAACGTTGATGTAATTTTTCATCTTGAATCCTTTACTAGTTTGTTAGCAGACTCGTCATCATTATAACCCTAATTATACGAAAAAATATGAGATATACGTTAAAGTACATCCGCTTAATTAAATTCTATGCGTATAATAAAAATATATAATTTAATAAATTGTACATTAAGTCTTTTTAATTTTTAAATATTATATTACAATTTTTAAATTTTATAAATTATCTAAAATTCCTTTAATTTAGATCATGAATACAGTCGTGAATTATTTAATTTTGGTAACAATTTCATATTGGATCCCCCTTTCCAATTTATTTGTCATGTTGCTCATCTAAAATTTGTTTCAATTTAATTGTCCCATTATACTTCATATCTAGATTTAAATATATTTCGTATGTCAGATGTATAAGATTGATGTCTCACAACTACATTATTATCATATTATGATAAAACGCGAATATTTTAATTTTAATTTTATTTAAAAGTCAGTATTTTTAAATTTATTTAATTAAAAAAGTGATAAGAGTAGATGTGGATATATATATATTTTTTAAATTAAAAATTACTATTTTTTTTTTTTTTTTAATATGCATAAATGAAATAAAATGAGACAAATAATTTAAAAATGAGACAGTATCATTATAAAGAAATTCAACCACAGTTTAAGGAGGGTTTGCCAATTATATGCTGACATAGTTACATGATGGATTTTGAATTATAATATTTTGAGGAAAAATGCCTAATTCACGAGAAAAGAAATATATGTTATTATCTTTGAATTTAAATTCAATGAAATTTTTCTACTTATAAATCAGAAGTAAAATAATAATCTGTTAAAAAAGTTAGGAGGATTGGTGAATATATATATTCCCAAATATTTAAGATTTTGGTATATTTAGTTTTTAATATTTGGTTTTGATTCTTTAGATTTCAAACAAATTATATTTTGTAGTTTTGATCCTTTTAGATGAAAAAATGTCCAAGTAAAGATAATAAATATTCAAACGTCACTATACTGATATTCTTACATAAACCCTTTTTCGTATAAAAAGATAAAAATTAACAAAATCTAATTTATAGATCAAAATAAAATGTTTGGCACTATATTCAACAATCTCTCTATTAATTAGTTAAAAGTTATTTAATAGACAAGATGTGCTAGTTTGGTTATAAGCAACTACGCTTATGATCCAATAGATTATGAATTTGAGTCACGTTGGAGGTAAATAGGTTTCAACTTTTTCAAAAAATATTAAAAAAAAAAAAATCATATAAAAGAATATGTGAGTGAAATGATTAAATAAGAGTATTATTGGGGGGGGGGGGAACTTGCAAAGTTTTTTAAAATTGGGAGAATATTATTTTGTTTTTCCTTTTTTTTTTTTCCATAAAAAATTTGTAGGATAAGGATATAGATATGAATAACATGATGATTTAGTTTAATTGGTAGTCATCAGACGCGTATGATTCAAGAAATTGTTCCAATAATGTTAGAGATGAAGAAGTTTCAAATTTAAGAAAATAAATAAATAAATAAATAAGAAAAAGAAGAAAGGATGTAGACATATATATGCATTTGATATGCCCTTAGCTTGACACAAGCGGGTACACACCTTGTATTATAGGAAGTTACGAATTCGATGCTGACGATGAGTGTTATTTAATAATTAGGGTGAAAGGTCTTTTTCTAAATAAGAGTTACTCTTTAAAGACAACTCAATTCAAATCGAAATTATAATAGTAACGTAAATATAGAATGATATTGAAAAAAAAGAAAAGAAAAGAAAGGAAAAATATGCACTTGAAGAAATACTCCGCTTGGTATCCTTACAAATCCAAGCTATATATATAACATAATAACATGAATCCATGTGAAGAATTATCCAATTCATGATATCTTATTGAATATTAAATGAAGAAAGCCCCAATAATCAATGAACTGATTAAAATACCTAACATCCACTCACGAACTCCCAACTGGAAATCAATCATCCATGCATGCATGCATGGTCTAGGCTGGAATTAAGAAAAATAGAAAGAAAAAGAAAAAAAAAATTTATGAACATCCACCGATTCATCCAGTAGTCAATTATATACACACATACACATGCACTGCTCTCCATCACATGAATAAATATTTTAATATTTACAAAATAAGAAGAAAAAAAAATTATTTTTATTTATATTGGATTGCTTAAAAACCCAGTCTCATTAATTATGGAATTAAATTAAATAAAAAAACTGCAGCCCTTTGGGGGTATCAAATATCATGTGTAATTGTGAAGAAGCCATAGATCTGAGAAACAAATCAACAAGGTTGTGAACAGATCAAACCCACACGTTATGCCATGTGTAGATGTTTTCTTGGATCCTTTGCTTTTTGCTTTTCTTTTCTTTTCTTTTTTTTTTTTAAATATATTTTCTGCTTTACATTTTCCCAGGATGAATAGGAGCATACGGTGCCGTGCAGTCCGTACTCATTATTATATATATAATATATATAACTCAAGATTGAAAGGGCCAATTTTGAAGGGGATGCTCAGAATGTAATTCTGCCACTTCATGGGTCTACCCAATTCGAAGATTGGAAAACTAAGAGCAACATAGATGCTGGGAAATGTCTTTTGTCTTGTAGATTGTAACAATAAAATTAGATTTGACATAAAAATATAATAACGCCGCCTTATGTATCCGTTAAAATTGTAGATTTGTAGATTCAAATAAAAGCAAGTTAATACGTTTGTTAGACTATTTAGTATATGTGAAGCTATCGATTGGATTAATTAAGATTCAATCTGGATAGTGCCAGCAAAGTATAACTTTTACTCTAGAGAAGACTTTATCCTAACTTTTACGTGGAGCTTATAACAAGTGTCAAATTTGTTACCTCGCATAACATTAATAAGATTTTTACATATTTGTGTCAAGCTTAATATGACATATTTAAATTTAAATGAGTTGAATTCGCTTTACTGGATTTTAATCTCCAAACTTAAAAAATTAATTAAATATTTTAATTAAGGCTTTTCATTTTTATTTTCATATTTAATACTTTGTAGTCTTTACATATAGATGTTATTTAACAAATTTGATGAATAATTAATATTTAATATACGTGATATTAATAAAGAGTGGAATTTTAATTTTTATTATTAATATAGACAAAATTTATAATTTTTGAGTTTGAATTGGATAATTAAACATGTAAAATTTAGAATTTAAAATTTTTGTCTTATGTTACCAGATCTTGTAATTTTAATTGCTCACGATAACTTAGCCAAATGGGAATCCTCTTCAGGTTTTTGTGGTTCCGTTGACCTTTCTCTTCTGCCTTCTGGTTTCTGGTGCGAAGAGTAGAGTCTCAGGATCTGTTGTGCATTATTCCTATTTTCCTGTTAAGGATATTCCACTTACGAAAACCCAAATAACAAAAAAAAAAAAAAAAAAGGTCGAGAGTAGAACCAAACGTTGCACGAAGAATAACAGTATATGAAAATCATAAAAATAAACAATATTAATAAAATAGAAAAAAAAGAAAAGAAAAGAAAAGAAAAAGAAAGAAAGAATATGAAATAGTAAAAACAGTAAACAAAATTTGGATTATTTTCTAATTGCAATCCAAACCATGTGTAAGAAATTGGATATGTCATGGAGTCACTGTCGGCTATATTAGTCGAGCGGAATTGAATAATTTTTTTTTTGTTATTATTATTATTTTTATGCATGATATATTTTTCTTTATATATAATATTTGAAATTGAGATTTTTAAAAGAATTAAACAGACCGATTATTGAATATTTAACAATTGTTTAATGCCTTATATATATAAGTGCATTTTTTAATTAAGAATTGGACAATACAACATTAAAAAAAAAAAAAAAAAAAAGTGAGAATAACCCTTAAAGGTCTTGCTTTGGTGAAAACTGTTGTTGGGAATTTAGGCTCAAAATTCTTTCATAGAATCTATGTAGGAAAATATTAAAAATGGAGAAAATAAAAATACAAAAATTTAACATGGAAAACTCCCCATATAGGAGAAAAACTATCAGGGCAACCAAGGCCAAAGAAGAAAATCCACAATTTGAAAATTTGTGTTCCTCACACATACAACCCCAAGACACCCACAAAGTTTCTTATAAGAAAACTTTAACTCTCACCCAATGAGAATTTTAACTAGAGATAAAAGTAACTTCTTAAACTTTTAATTGGTGTACATAACCAAGGAGTCCAATCCTCTTTATATAGGGAGCAAGCTCCTCCTCCCTTCATTCCTTAACCTATGTGGAATAGGAAAAAGGAGCAACTCCTCCTCCCTTTATTACTAAACCTATATGGAATAGGAAAAGGAGCAACTCCCAACAATCTCCACCTTGCGACTTTGGCTAGTCTCATAGCCACACTTCACTTCGATGAAGATCTTTCATAACTTCTGCTATTATGCTCCACCATAAAAAGCATACACACTCAGAATAAAATAATTCCAAGCATTTTACTTCGGCCCATGTCAAAATCAACCTTGCTGAAAATCTATGTGCAACCTCCACGTTTAGCTTTACGGAAGTTCATCAGCTATTGACATGAATTTCCACCACACACGTTGTATCAATGCCAAACCAATACCCGCGTGCAAATTTGTGGACCCGCTAATATTAACACATCCTCTATCATGGCAACTTAGCGACATGCCATAAGGATGTATTTGTCTTGGTTTAGAGAAGATCATCTCCTGTGGAGAGAGAGACAATATTAGCATCATTGCCAGTATCTCCATTTACTAGCCCGGAGCCACTTGCTGAACTGGCTCCACCTTTTGGACAATTTTTCTTGATGTGCCCAGAATGTCCACAAGCCCAGCAACTCCAGCTTTGTGTAATCCTGACTGAATCAAAATGTCATTGACTTGTACTTGCCACAAGCCAAAATTGATTCTTCCATCAAACTTCTCCACATTAAATCTCATCAAATTTGGAATTCTATTTCCTGACATTTCCATTCTGTACTTCTAGTTTGGTGAACAAAAAACCGTGTAGTAACCGTACAACAACCTTGAATAGCTCTGATACCACTTATTGGGAATTTAGGCTCAAAATTCCATCCTAGAATCTATGCAGGAAATATTAAAAAAGGAGAAAATAATAACACAAAGATTTAACATGAAAAACTCCCCATATAGGAGAAAAACCACTAGGGCAACCAAGGCCAAAGAAGAAAATCCACCATGTGAAAAATTGTTACAATCACACAATTTTTCTTCCTCACACCTACAACCCCAAGGCACCCACAAAGTTTTTTACAAGAAAACTTTAACTTCACCCAATTCAATTGGTGTACATAACAAAAGAGTCCAACCCTCTTTATATAGGGAGCAAGCTCCTCCTACATTCAAATGTTAGAATCATAAATGTTATAGTAGATTTTTTTTTTTTTTTTGTGAAGTGGAATTTCATTAAAAAAAAAAAGACAAGATAGTTTTAAAACAAGTTCACAACAAAGATGGAGATCACAAAAGATCCTTTATTACACACCACACGGGGGTAGCTAGTTTTTATCATTTTCCAGAAAAGGCAAAACAAAAGCTGGAATGTTTAGCATAATATTCATTCTAAAAGGTTTTAGATGGGTGAAAGTCGATCCCAACTTTGCTAGAGCATCTGCAACATAGTTTCCCTTGTGGTAGCAGTGATCAAGGAGCCATCTTGGTCGGAGCAGGGACCTGCATTTAGAGATAAGATAAGCAAATCTGAGAGTAGTATCAGAGTTCTTTATCCATGAGAGAATGGTAACATAATCTATTTCAATTAAGAGAGACTCAATATCCAGTGAGTTAGCAATTTGGAGTCCTAAGCAAGGAGTTCAACAAAATTATTGGTAGTGTCAGCATGTGTGAATTAAAACAAATGATCCAATCTTTATTATGATTGCGGAAGACACCTCTAGTTCCGCCTTGGCCATTTTCTAATATTGAGCCATCGATATTCAGTTTGGGGCTATTTTTAGAGGGAGGGGGCTCCCAATTGATAGAAAGAGACCAAGCATTATGTGAAGGAGAAGTATTAGGGTTTGTGAATTGGTGGAATCGCACAATAGGTTGAAGAATATTGTACAATGTTAGATTAGGGGTGGATGTATTAAAAATGTTGTTCTTACAATCTTTCCAAATATACTATAGGACGAAGGTAAATATAGGGTCCTAGGCAAGGTCTCCAAAAGCAAGTGTTTTGTTCTTATAGTTCGTTAAAATCCATTGACCGAATGGAATATAAGCATTGAGCAATGTGGCTAAGATAGAGGGGAGAGCTAGAAGGAGGAGGTTTCAACACTTTTTGTTGTGCATGGCTATAAAAGTAGAACAAGTGGAATAAATCTTCATTAGAGTGATTGCATTGTTGGAATGTATGCCTTCAAAGACTATGTATTCTAAATGATTATATTGCAATAAAAAAGTTATTTATTCAATTTATTTTGCTCCTTATATTATTGCACATTTAAAGGTCCATGTACGACAAGCAATGGTCTATGTGTTGGGTCGTTCTTCACAGTAAGGTATAGACTATGGGTACTTGTTGTACAAGTAAAATTATGTTCTTAGTTGTTTGATGGAACTGGGCATTTCATCAAGGTAAGACTATTATGTCATGATTTCCAATGAGGAATGGTTTACTTTAAATCAGTGAGTAGTTACACTCACGTAATAGGCATAAGCGTATTTCAAATATGTAGAACTGGACCTGTATTAGTGGTCTCTCTCAAAGTACTATAATTATAGAGACCAGACTATTACTGCTACAACGTAGATGGATACTTTCATACTTGAGTATGAGTTGGTAGTCTGGCAAAGTTAGGGTTTTACACTTTGATATATGTTGGATGAGATTTATTTTGTGAGATTAGTATCCTTGAATGTTGGATGTACTGCTTTGGTTAGATAAGAAGGACTCATACAAAAGATTTTATATGCCTCACTTGGTGAGGATTAATCACCCCCTTGTGATTGTCCAAGATAATCTAAATAATCAAGGGCCCTAGAAACATGACTTTAGAATGTGTGCTTTTGGGTAGCTCCTAATGTTAAGCAAGTACATTCAAGTGAGTCATGGATTATCAAACTAGAAATCTAAGGATGGTAGATGTCTTTGAAATGGGTGTTAGTACATTTATCCTGTCTCATTAATGAGTGTTATATAGAGGGGGTAATTCCATCATTTCACCTGTAGGTCATAGTAGTAGCAGTATTATTCTTGGGGTCAATATTTCCATACGGTCATGAATGAGAATATTTAAAATGATAAAATACAACTATTTGATAGCAAGAGTATTTTGGTCATTTTAGTAGTCATGAATAATATATCTTTTGGTCCCCGGAGTAGCTCAAGTTACCCTGGTGTTGTTTATGCACAATTTGGGCTTATTGGATAATTGATTGGAAGAGAAATTAAATTTATTCGAAGACACCATTTAATTAATTATTTGGGCAGGAATAAATTATATAATTGGGATGATATATGTATTAAGAGTCCAATTAGAATTAATTAATTAGTTTTGAGTATTTTACAAGACCAAAAAAAAAAACAATTAATTAATTAAGAGGTTTGGACTAGTCTTGGACAGATTTTTGAGCACAAAACCTAGCCCATTTAGGACTAGGACATTTTGGCCATTATTAGGACTTCGTCAAGTCCTCGGCTGGCCGAAATTGTTGAGGTAGTATCCAACTAGGTTTCGGTTTTCCTTTTAAATAAGATAGCTGATTTTTTGGTTTCCTATTCGCACATGAAGAATATACCTAAAATCAATTATCTTAAAAGAAATTGAACCCTAGGAGAAACTCTTATGATTGTACTGTCACTCTCTTCTTCTTTTCAGTACTCTCTCTGTTCCTTTCTAGCAGAATTTTTATCCCCTAAATGCTCTCACGAAGCTAAGGCTTATAACAAGGAAGAGTCATACTCTAGAAGGCTAAAATGAAGAAGCTTGCAGACGTTTCATGCAAAGGAGCAGAAGATTGGATGGAATCCCTATGGATGGAGCTATAAATAAGCCAAACGTTTGTGAACAAAGCTTGGTCGAGCATGTTTATGTTTGATTAAAGTTCGTTTGTTTATTAAACAAACAAACTCAAACATTTTTTCAAGCTCGATTATTATTCAAATATTCGCGAATAAATTATATTATTTATACATTATATAAATTATTGTATTTATTAATGTTTTACCACTTAAATTAATATATTTCTTTTATGAAATTTTCAAAATATAATCCATATTCAAGCTCAAATTAGAGTTCAAACTAACTAAAAATTAAGTGAGTATGGTTTTCAAACTATACAAGTAAATAATCAAACAAATTTGAATAAGATTTTAGGTTTGAAAATTAATCGAGTCTACTCAAATAGTGTTAGAATAATTAATCAAACAAGGTCAAATATCACATGCTCAATTATGTTTGGGTTCGACAATGTTCAAAAATTAATCAAACCAAACTCAAATATGAGGTGTTTGGTTCGATTACAACTCTACTTGTGGAAAAGCCGACACAATCTTCATCCCTTCCATCGCAAGTTCAAGCAGAAGTTCCAGTAGAACCCGTCCCTTTGTTGGTTAATCCGCAACCGGCAAGAAAAAATAAGTACTTTCTTCTAGATGTGACTTATAAAACTAAATTTTTTCCACTTTATTGTTGCTTTAATGTTTTCCCAATCCTTCAATTGGTATCAGAGCCAAGTTTCATCTAGGAGCATGTACTAGGGTTAAAATTGGAAAAGGTGTTTCCTTATTAACTTAAAAAATGAATCTTTGTGATTTTTTGGATCCCTCGTATGATGGTTTCTAGATTACATGTACACCTCGTGAGTGGAGGTACAGGATCTTGTAATCAGTAATTTAATGTTTTCTTAGTTTCATAGTTAAAATACGATGTATACCTCGCGTGTGGAGGTATAAGTGATTGTAAAAGTTAATTCTTTAGATCAAAAGTTTGTGTCTTTTCATATTTTGTAATAATATGATTATGGAGCCAAGAAGGATCAACTATAAAGGCTTTTGGAGAGCCTCGCAATTTTGCAATAGAGGCGCGAACAGGCTCTGGACGCAGATAGTATTTTTCCGTTGTTTTTGAAACCATGCATATGAGGTTTATTTTCTTGCAATGGCTTTGTTTATTTCAGTATAAATAACTTGCATGAAAATGGTTAGTAAGAAGCAACCACCCTTAAGATTAAAGATCATTATTTTTTATTCATGATATTTGATCCATTATTTGGTCACTTAGGAATTAATGAATAGTCTGAGCATGGAAAATGTTTACTTTTGATGACATGCTTATTTCGTTATCGTGATCAAATGCACAAGTTCTTATGAGACCAAAGTCTCACTAGGTAGGATGGTTTTTGAGAAAACGTTTCAATCTAAGAAACTTTAAAAATAAAAGAGTTCATGGTTTATTATCTCAAAGGGTTTAATCCTTGACATAGAGAATAATATTCAACTTAAGGTTATTTAATAAGGTTTTTTTATTTGGTTATTAACTTAGAATAGTAAAATAAATTCATGGTTTATTCTCTCAAAAGGTTTAATCCTTGACATAGAGAATAATATTGAATTTTAGATTTTACTAAAGCTAATGAAACTATAAGATTATAGAAAATGTTTTTGGGCCTAAAAACCACAAGATTATAGAAAACGGTTTTGGGCCTAAAACTCTATTTTCAATAAAAGATTAAGTGGGAGAGGGGTTCCAACTACCCTATGGCTTCCATCACAACTCTCATTAGAGATAGTGGATTTCCTCATGTCATTTTGAGCATGACCCCCAATAGGATGGATTTTCACAATTATCTAGAACTAATGGAAGAGTAAGAATTAAGGCTTAGGGTATTTGCTAAGATCGACTAACCTACATTGGAGGTTTTAACATTAGATTATTCGTGGGTGGTGTGAATTAGTGGCCATCCTATCAGTGAAACTTTTTCTAGATCATTACCCATTAAGGAAGATTGATTCGTGGTGGTTATATATACACTTAATATAGGATGCTATTAATCTTCCCATGAAGCTTTGTTAGCTTTTCTAAAAGCCAAACTAGTTATATTATTGATAATAGTTTTAAGAGTTACCTATTATGAAAGAAATAATATAAAGAATGTGCATTTTATATGTTTATTTTTGCAAATTAAATGAATGTTTTTCGCAATATTTCAGAAATGTCTGGTTTCAGTTTATTGTCAATCATTCTTAAGGAGAATAAGTTGACAGGCCCAAATTATGTGGACTCGAAGAGGAACTTGAACATAGTACTTACTACTGAAGAGTACAAGTATGTTCTTAAGGATTCCTACCCTGAGGTTGGGGAAGATTCCACTGATCAAGAACGAGAGGTCGAGAAGGTATGGAAGAAAGCCGACGAGATGGCTAAATGCTATACGTTGGCTTCTATATATAATGTGCTCAAACTAAGCATGAGCACATGGCCACTGCATACAACATTCATTTGTCATTATGAACTATGTTTGCTGAGAAGAGCCAATCTGCAAGGCAGGAAACTATTTGAGAAATCATGAACATTAGGATGGTCGAGGGAGCATCAGTTTGAGAGCATCTGCTCAAGATGATTGCTTACTTCAAGGAGGCCGAGGTCGAAGGCAAGACGATAGATCCTGATAGCTAAATTGACATGGTTCTTGAGACTATGTCTGACTTATACTCTCAGTTCAACTTGAACTACAATATGAACAAGTTGAATATGGGTCTCATGGAGCTTATGAAAGAGCTCCAAGAGGTAGTGAACATCATGAAGCCCGCGTCAAAAGTTTTGGTTTCTCATTCTGCATCTTCTCCTAGAATTAAGGCGAAGCCTAAGAAATTCAAGAAGAAAAAGGTTAAGAACAACGTAAGGGCCCAGCCCAAAGCATCTAGTCAAGCCAAGCCCAACGAGAAGCCCAAAGGCAAGTGCTTCAAATGTGGTAAGAAGGGGCATTGGAAGGAAGATTGTCTGGACTTCTTAACCAAGTCTGCTTCAAGTATTGCTCTACACTTAGGTTCTATTTTAATGGTTGGATTAACATCCTCTTGGATAGTTGATTCTGGAGCCACTGACCATGTTTGTAACTCTTTATAGGGGTTTAGAAGGACAAGGAGACTCAGTAAGGGCGAGCATGGACTTCAAGTAGGCACTAGAGCAAGAATATGGGCTGAAGTAGTGGGAGATCTTGAGCTTACTTATGATTGTAATAGGAAGTTAGTTTTAAAGGATATTTTATATGTTTCTTGTTTTAAATAGAATTTGATTTTATTTTCTAAATTGATGAATCAAGGATTTTCTGTTTCTTTCCATTCTGGTGTTTCCATCAGTAGAGATAGTAATCTAATATGTTTAGGAAAAATGTATGGGAATCTTTTTTATATACATCCTATTCAAATCAAGTAAATAATATTCAAATTGAACCTAATAATAGAAAGAGAATGACCATGTCAAATGATTCGTATTTATGGCATCTTAGATTGGGATATAAATCCTAATCAATCCATGATGGGCCTTTAGGTTTATTGAGATTGGAAGAACAGCTTCAGTGTGAATCTTGCCTTAAAGGTAAAATGACCAAAAGGTCCTTTACTGGTAAGGTAGATAGAGTAATAGAAATACTAGCACTAGTTCATACGGATGTTTGTGGTCTAATGACTACACCATCTAGAGGGGGTTATGAGTACTTCATTACTTTCACAGATGATCACACTCGTTTTGGTTACATTTATCTGGTGAGGCACAAATCTGACTCTTTGGATAAATTCAAGGAGTTTAAGGCTGAAGTTGAGTGTCGAACAGATAAACTAATTAAGACATTGAGATCAGATAGTGGTGGAAAGTACCTTCTTGGTAAGTTTAAAGATTACTTTGTATATCACGGTATAGTATCTCAGTTAACTACACTTGGGACTCCCCAATAGAATGGAGTAGTTGAGTGAAGAAATAGAACTTAGATGGAAATAGTCAGAAGCATGATGAGTCATGCATCTCTTCCAGTTTCCTTTTAGGGATATGCCTTAGAAACAACAGCATATATTTTGAACTTGCTGCCCTTCCAAATCAGTACCTAGGACACCCTATGAGATGTGGATTGGGCCAAAGCCCAGTCTGAATCATCTCAAGATATGGGGTTGTCCAGCTTATGTACTAACAAAAGGTAGTAAGCTAGAACCATGATTAGAGTTATGCTATTTCATTGAGTATCCAAAAGGAACGAGAGGTGGATATTTCTATCATCCTCAAGAGCATAAATTATTTATTAGTACGAATGCTAGATACTTAGAGGATGAACAAGTTACATCCACCACAGGTTCAAGTAGGATTGAGTTTGAAGAGAAGTTGGTCATCGAATTAACTTCAGGTACTTCTAACACTCCGATCAAGGAACCAAGAGAAATACAACCAAATGTTTCTATACAAAGTGAGCTTCATCGTAGTGGGAGGATCACAAGAGTTCCAGAAAGGTGGACCAGAGAGATCTATGATCTAGTCTTTGATTATCAAGAACAAGATCCCACTAGATATGAGAAGGCCATTATTGATGTTGATGCAGACAAATGGCAGCTAGCAATGAATGCCGATATTGAGTTTATGTACCTCAATTAGGTCTGGAATCTTATCACTGTGCCTGATGGGATAAAACCCATTAGGTGTAAGTGGATATACAAGAGAAAAAGAGGAGCGAATGGAAAGGTTGAACCTACAAAGCAAGGTTGGTTGCTGAGGGTTATAATAAAAAAGAAGAGATCGATTATGAGGAAAATTTTTCACCAGTAGCCATGCTTAAGTCTATCCAAAATCTCTTAGCTATTGTGGGTCACTATGACTACAAGATAGGACAGATAGATGTCAAGATGGCCTTCTTAAATGGATATCTTAGCGAAGACATCTATATGACCCAGCGAAAATGTTTTGTTGCAAGAGTTCAAGAACAAATGGTATGTAAGCTTAAGAAGTCCATCTATGGGCTTAAGCAAGCATAATGAGCATGGAACATACGTTTTAATGAGATTGTGAAAGCTTATGATTTCATTCTAAACGTGGATGAACCATATGTGTATAGGAAATCATATAATGGTAAAATAATTCTCTTGGTACTTTATGTGGATGACATTCTCCTCATCGGAAATGATGTAGGGATATTGTCATCTCTTAAGGTTTGGCTATCTGGCTATATTCTAGGCATTAAGCTTCTTAAAGATAGGAAGCAAAGAATATTAGGCTTATCTCAATCTACATATATTAACAAGATATTGGTCAACTATAGCATGGATCATTGTAAAGGGGCTACCATACCCTATAAACATGGATTATCCTTATCTTCCAAGCAATGTCCTCAGACACTAGAAGACAAGCAAAAGGATGAGTAGGAGTCCTTATGCTTCGCCTGTGGGAAGTCTCATGTATGCAATGCTGTGTACTAAGCCAAATATCTGCTTTGTTGTGGGCATAGTTAGTAGTTATCAGTCGAACCCAGGGGAAGCCCACTTGTAAGCTATAAAGCATATACTCAAGTATCTCAAGGAAACGAGAGATTATATGCATGTGTATCGTACTTATGATTTAGTTCCTATCGGTTATACAGATTCAGACTTCCAGGCAGATAAAGATGAAAGAAAATCCACTAGTGGATATGTCTTCACTTTGTCTAGAGGAGCTATTTCATGGAGAAGCATCAAGCAATCTTGTATTGTTGACTCTACCATGGAAGCTGAGTACGTTGCTGCTTCAAGTGCTTCTAAAGAAGCAATGTGGCTCCAGAAGTTCCTCACAAAACTTGGAGTAGTACCACACATGGATAGGCCCGTCACTATTTATTGTGACAATTCTGGAGTGGTATCACAATGTAAGCAACCTTGAAACCATAGGAAAGGCAAGCACATAGAGAGGAAGTATCACCTCATATGGGAGTTCATCCAAAAATGGGAGATAGTGGTTGATAAGATTTCCTCAATAAACAATTTGGCGGATCCTTTACCAAGACTTTGACAGAGAAAGTGTTTCGAAGATACTTAGATGTCATAGGGGTAGGCACTTATGGACTTTCTTAGTCTTTGTAGTGCAAGTGGGACATTGTTGGAATGGATGCCCTCAAAGACTATGTATTCTGAATGATTATATTGCAATAAATAGTTATTTATTCAGTTTAGTTTGCTCCTTACATTATTTGCGTATTTAAAAGCCCAAGTATGACAAGTAATGGTCTATGTGTTGCGTTGTTCTTCACAGTAAGGTATAGACCATAGGTACTTGTTGTAGAAGTAAAATTATATTCTTAGCATTTTATCAAGATAAGACTATAATGTCATGATTTCCAATGAGGAATAGTTTACCATAAATCAGTGAGTAGTTCACTCACGTCATAGGCATAAGCGTATTTTGAATACGTAGAACTAGACCTGTAGTAGTGGTCTCTCTCAAATTACTATAATTTTAGAGATCAGACTATTACTGCTACAGTGTGGATGGATACTCTGATACTTGAGTATGAGTCAGTGGTCTGACGAAGTTAGAGTTTTACACTTTGATATATTTTGGTTGAAATTTCTTTTATGAGATCAATATCCTTGTATGTTGGGTGTATTGCTTTAGTTAGTTAAGACGAACTCATACAAAAGAGTTTCTATGCCTTACTTAGTAAGGATTAATCACCCCCTTGTGATTTTCCAAGATAATCTAAATAATCTAGGTGAGAACGTGACTTTAGAATGTGTACTTTTGGGTAGCTCCCAATGTTAAGCAAGTACATTCAAGTGTGTCATGGATTATTAGAATAGAAATCTAAGGATGGTAGATGTCTTCCAGATGGGTGTTAGTACATTTATCCCGTCTCATTGATGTGTGTAATATAGAGGGGTAATTCCTCCATTTCAACTGTAGGTCGGAGACTATGCTTTAGGAATATTATTCTTGGGGTCAATATTTCCATATGGTAATGAATGAGAATATTTAAAATGCTAAAACACAACTATGTCTTTGGTGTTTTTTAAACAAAATCTAGGCTTATTAGATAATTAATTGGAAGAGAAATTAAATTTATCCTAAGAGATCATTTAATTAATTATTTGGGATGGAATAAATTAATTAATTGGGCTGATATATGTTGATACATATTAAAATTCCAATTAGAATTAATTAATTAGTCTTGGGTATTTTATATGGCCTAGAAAAGATAATTAATTAATTAAGAGGTTTGGACCAGTCTTGGACAGATTTTCGAAGCACAAAACCTAGCTCATTTAGAACTAAGAAATTTCGGCCCTTAGGACTTTGTCAAGTCCTTGGTTGGCCAAAATTGTTGAGGTAGTATCCAACTAGGTTTTGGTTTTCTTTTTAGATATGATAGCGATTTTTTGGTTTCCTATTCATATGGGAAGAATATACTTGAAAGCAATTATCTTAAAAGGAATTGAATCCTAGGGAAAACTCTTATGATTGTGCTGCCACTTTCTCCTTTTTTTTTGGTACACTCTCTCTTCCTCTCATGCGAAGGAGTAGAAGATTGGTTGGAATCCCTATGGAAGAGTCGGTGCCATCTTCATCTCTTCCATCGCAAGTTCAAGCAGAAGTTCCAGTCCAACCTGTCCCTTTGTTGGTTAATTCGCAACCGACAAGAAAAAGTAAGTACTTTCTTCTAGATGTGGCAAATAAAACCGAATTTTTTTTAACCACTTTGTTGCTTTAATGTTTTCCCATGCATAATAAGCAAGCCGTAGAGGGGAGAATTTTTTTGGTATGAAGAAGGGAGTGGGATGGTAGTTTGTTTAGGAATGTAAGCCATATGAAGTATTTAATTTTATTGAAAATGTGTAGGAGCTATACCCATGACAGTGTTTTAGGTTTGATTGAATAGGGTTGGGCCTTATGATGAATAAGAGTGTAAATAGAAGAGCTGAAGAAGGAGTCGTTTGGAGTGAAGGCCAAAAGTAAGAGTGGTTTGCTTCCAGGTTATCTAGGGTGTTGATAGGATCTAATTGTTGATTGTATGTGGTGGGGAAAATTTGAATTTATCTAGGGACCATGAATTGTTTAAGATAAGGTCCAATATTCTTAGATTTTGATCTTGTCTTGTGAGTAGGCCATGAATTAGATGTCTGAGAAGGAGTTTATCAAAGAAAGGTGTGGTGTAGGCTTATAGGTGTAAGGTAGGGTGTCCCTGCCATTGTAGATTTGGATGTATTATGTTCCATCCTATTGTGAGGATATGCCAAATGAATGAAGGGGATAAACTAGCTAATGGAGAGATGGGGAAAAGAAGGAGAAGGAGAGAGATACTTGCTTTTAAGCATATCAATCCAAGGAATAGATTGATGGAGCTGTAGGTTTGAAAAGAAGTGATAAGCAAAGTTAGCTAAAAGTGCTATGTTTTGGTATTTAAGATGTCTTACACCAAGTTCTTCATAGATAGATGGTGATGTGAGTGTATGCCAATTTATTAGGTGAATGGATTTATGAAATTTCTTGTCCCAGATGAAGTTTTGCATGAGAGAGTCTAGGTGTGTCAGTAATTTGGAAGGTAGCTTAAAAACTTGCATAATATGGGTTGGGAGGGCTGATAAGTTGGCTTTGACTAGGGTTTACGTCCTACGAAAGTGAGTTTATGTTTATTCCAGGAATACAGTTTGGTTTGAAATTTTTAAATGAGGTAGGTGAAATCGAAATATCGAAATATTCGTAAAGACAATTTTTTCATTATTCATAACATGTTTAGAGTAGATACATTTGGATTTGTTTAGGTTGATTTTTAAAATATTTTCTTATGAGAAAGTGGAAAGGACGTTGTTTATAGCTAAGATATTGGAGTGGGAGACATAGGCGAATAAGAGAATGTCTTCTGCGAAGAAAATGGATGGTATGGCGGTACTGTTGGGGGAGGTTTGTATGGGTTGCCAATTTTGGGAATGTATAGATTGTTGAAAGAAGATTGGGTGGAATCTATCTGGGCCTAGGACCTTAGTTGGTTTAAATGAAAGTCGAATATTTTTAATCACTAAAATTGAAGGTATAGAAGAAAGGAATTGAGAATTAGTAGGAGAGAGAGCGAGCAAAGGGGAAGGTATTGTAGTTGTAGTAAGAGGGGAGGCAATGTGTCCAATAGAATAGAGTGTAGAGTAAAATTTGGAAATGTTAGCGATAATTTCTGAAGGATCATGAAGCCACTGTCGTATATGGGTTTGGAGACAATTTTATTATATTTATGAAGCTTATTTAGTTTTTGAATTGAAAAAGTAAGTATTTGCATCCCCAAATTTTAGCCAAGAGATTCTAGATTTTAATGCCCACAAAAGTTTTTCTTGGTGAAGTAGTTGATCAAATTCTATTATTAATTTATCTAGTACGGATTGTTGATTACACGATAAATTATTTAATTTTTGAAGTCCTATGGGGGCTAATAAAATTCGTTTACGCTTGAAAATATTACCAAATGTTTCATATTTCCAAGTAGATAAGGATTGTGATGTATTTTGCATAGCAGCAGAATACGTGGATTACGTTTGCCATGTATTTAGGATTTTGGAATGTAGAGTGGGATTTGAAAGCCACATTATTTCAAATTTAAAAGGTTTATGGGACTTGTGGGACAACGTGGTGGTTAAAAGAAGAGGGCGATGGTTTGAACGTGTTTGAGGTAAATGTTTAATGATTGTGTCAAGAAATAAATTTAGCCATTTAGAATTAGCTAATCCTCTATCTAACTTTCCATAATAAGGCCATTACCTTTCCCTAAGTCTTGTAATTCACAATAATTAATGCATTGTGCAAAAGTCCTAACATGATTTCTATTTATAGGATTATTGCCGAATTTTTTTGAGGGGGATAAAATTTGTTAAAAATCACCTAATAATAACTAGGGTCCATTAAAAATATCCCTAGTATCTTTAAATGTTTAATATTACAAGTATTATAATATGTACTAGCATAAATTGTCCTTAGTAAAAAGGAAGGTGCCGAAAGGGTTACCTTAACTATCAGATATACATCTTGGGGAAGGAAGCAACAACCTCTACTCGGATGGATTGGCACCACATTACAATGATTCCTCCAGAAAGGCTATTAGCGCTTGCAGTAGCAGCTCTAGAGAATCCAAAGGATGAAGCCACTTCGACAGCTTTGGCTTTAGAAACCCTAGTCTCAATTAAGACAACAAGGGAAAGGTTATGGAAATTGATTAAATCGTGAAGGTGTTTCGGAAGGAGGGCCTTTTTGGCACCCCAAAAGTTCCAAATGAGATAAATCGTTTTAAGATTGAGATGAATCTGGTTGTTCTATCGAATTATGGTTGTGACGTCCAGATGTTCTGTTGGTTTCAGTAAAAGGTGATTGTAGTCAATTGACGGGACTATTGTTGCCATAAATCTGACCGGTATGTGTAGATGTTCCTCCGATGGATTGATAATCAATGTGGTCTAAGGGTGAAATGATATTGCATAAGTCTTGTTCGAGTTTTGGGAGTAGTTGAATTCGAGAATGCTTTATTTTACGTTAATAATCTTGAGTATTGGCTCATATTTTAGTATCTCTAGATCTAGAAGTTCCTGTTGGTTTAGAGGGTCTAGTTCCTCAAGATTTTCTATTTGAGCATTGTTGTTGCTGCTTGGAGATACTGGGACTATGCTCAATTCTTGTTGGTGTATCATTAGTGGATAGTGTTGAATTTGTGAGTTGTTGATTGATATACTTTTTGAAGAAGATACTATCACAGGGTTGTTCAGTTGAAATTAGATACTAGGCGTCGTCGAAGTTGGTTTTGCCAAGAAAATTGATGGGATTTACTCCCTCCACATTTGGCAGATGAAAGATAAGTTTTGCTGGTGGAGATGGTGTGCGCCATGGATGAAGAGTGAAATGGTGGTGGGTTTGGAAGTAATAACCTTGATGGAGAAATGGGTTAGGAGTAATTTGGTAGTGTTCTAGGCGTGTGTGTATTTGTCGAAGGAAAAGGAGATAATCGTCTCACAGGTACTAACAGTACCCCTGTGGTATAAACAGATGAATCTGGGGTAGGGGTGCTGTCTGAACATTTGTTGAGATGGGTGTTGAGTGTATAGGAATGAATTTGGGATGGGTAGATGGGGTTTGGATTCATGTTGGTGTTTTTGGCATTGCAAGTTCTTCTCACTGTATTGTTGCATGGCTTTGAGCAGAGTGGTGACAAGGCATGATGGTATTAGATAGAATAATATCTGAGTTGTTAGTACATGGGTTTACTACTGGGATATTTATGGTTTTTATAGTGGAGGAGTGATCATTTGAGGAATTGAGGATGGCAAAATCTATGATCATTGAGGAAGATGCGGAAGGAGTGGCATTCAAAGATTGAGGCGATGCTGAGTGTTGTGATTTATGAGTTGGAATAGATGGTTGTATGTTAGAATGATTAGGAGTACGAAGAATTGGCGGCAAAGATGAAGGAGAAGGGGGAGAACGGTGCATTAGAGTAGCTTGTTGGGTGAGATAGTTGGTTTTACAAAAAAGGAATTAATTTCAAATCACTTTGTGGATATTTGATATTTCGATGTATTTAAGAATTGAGCTGTCAAATTTCCTCCCACAATAGACTATATATAGAATCTAATCTTATATATGGAAGCCAATAATGCTTCATTTTATGTGTAATATTGAAGAACCAAAATCTCCCTCATACAAGGGCCTCACTTCTCCCTTAATGTGGACAATCAAAGTACAGGACAAGGAGTCACTCCGTCAATTAGGTGACATGTCATCATCAAAATGAGATCTCTACTACTTTAGATAGGGTACTTCGGTAATAGTTGCATCGCTGTGGTCCACAACCTCTGTACCTTTACACCGGGGTCCCTACACACATTTAGTAGCTAATGTACTACCAAGTATGACCATTTAATGTCCCTACAAAAATCCTCAACAAAAGTACCATGCTAGGGAGTATGACCTACTATGAGATTAGAGTGGGGACACTTGGCCTCACTCCAATTGGACAATACACTATAGTTGTCATCCTCATTTCATATAAGTAGCTTGGATGATCACTCTCCAAGCACAAGATGAAAGCTAAACACACAACACAAAGGTACTAAACATCAATTCTTTTATTCCCTTATTCTATTCCGTAGTTTCTTGCTTTCCTATTGAGAGGATAACCAGACTATCGTGTGCCAGCTTATCACTATCTATATTCAAGTCCTTCACTAAATTTTTCATCAGAGGCTCTTGATAGAGATAAACCTCTGTCCAAAACTGTCCTTGCAGGAGTCAAATCATCTTGTTTGATTGGAAGCGGTACATCATTGTTGGGTGCTTAAGAATATTTCCAGCTTACTCTTCATATCTACATGTCTTGTGCTTAGTTTTTAGCCACATTAGTTGGTTATGTTACCGAGAACTTTGCAACTGAAAGCCAGACATCCTACTCTCTTTTTCCATACATCTCATTTCACTAAACATGTTACTCATAGCTTCCAAAAGAAACTCTCACACTTCTGCTCATAAAGTAAAGGACCCTATCCTCCAAATGTTGGCTTGACTAGTACCTAACAATAGAGCATCTGGATCAATCTACCAAAGACTTGTGCGATCACTTGAATAGATAGCATAGCAGAGCTTGACAGATTGAGGAAACCAAGATATTGATACGTTATGTAAGGAAGTGGAGCTCCTTCACAAGAAAAATGAGGTTATGAGTGCATGGATAGACCTTCAAGAGAATATGGCCACCCTTGGCTAGACATTAACTGCTCCAATGGTTGCATCAGCATCCAAAGACAAGGGAAGTCTTTAAAGATACCCCTTCCTTGTGCACCCGAATTAAATCACCTACTAAAACTTGGTGCCTCGTACACACTAGCACAAGGTCAATAGCTCCTCGCTCAAGGATCTGCCAAGCTCATCATGAGTTAGGTGAATTAGACCATTCCTCTTGACCCCGTGCCAAGCAACTAACATCTACTAGGCACAGTTCAAAGAGGTCTAGTATACATTATTCTCCCAACTGTTAGGTCCACAAATTTGCAAAAAAAAATTCGTACTGTAGATATTGGTCCCTTTACCAGATATATATATATATGTAAGGTTGCATCAGATCCAACTTTGAAGATCCTACATTTTGTTCTTTACTCCGTAAAGGCAAGGCCCCAAGAACACATATGCAAATATAAATTGGCCATGAGATTGGTCACAAATGATGAAGCTAAACTTTACAGGGCATTCATAAGTACCTTTGGTAGAGAAATGGCACTCAACTGATTTACGACCCTGAAATCAAACAATATATATCCTTGATTTCCCTTGAAAAAATAATGTTAGATAAATTTAGCATGGCGAAGATTATACCAAAGACCCATGGGGACCTTGCCAATGTGAAGCATTGCAAGAGAGAAAGCCTACTCTCCTATCTCAATGGGTTCAGAAAGTTATACGATGATATAGAAGGGTTGAGCGAAGATATCGTGCTAACATATTTTGAGGGTGAATTTTATTCATCCGCCTTGTTCATGGAGCTACAGCTCAAGAAGCCGAAAATCCTAGGTGAGATGTTTGATGTAGTTGACAGAAAATGCTTCCTTAAGCCAAGGAGATTAGAGTAGGAAAGAGAAAGTTTGCAGCTTGGAGGAAAAGGAGAAGTGACCTAATCGCTAGAAGGAATGAAAGAAAGATGGGGAAGAATAGGACTAACAAAATCCCAAGAGAACATTTAATCTCCATTCTCAAGGAGAAGTATGGAGTGTTGAACCCTAAACCTCTCAACCCTCACACTAAGGACACTCGAGATTAGAGCAAGTACTATATGCCTATCATTTGGGCCATGGGCACATCATTGAAAATTGTGTCCAATTAAAAAGTGTTGTTGAGTAGTTGATAAAGGAGAGATACCTTAAGGACTACAAGATAAGAAGCACTTCGTCAAGTTGCCAAAGAAGCCCCCAAAAGGCCATTAGAGAGTAAAATCAGTGTCATTACCGCCAAGATACCCTGTATCACTTAACTGAAGAAACAAATGCATTCCCTATGAACCACTTGCGGTGCACCTAGCTCACAGAGAAAGAGACCATATCTTTTTCCTGTGCTAAGCTTGCCTTAATGGTGAGGTAAAGAGGGTTGTAATAGTTGTCGATGCAGTGTTAACCTCACTACGCATCGAT
Organism: Marsdenia floribunda; assembly: GCA_035583425.1. Taxonomy (NCBI): domain Eukaryota; kingdom Viridiplantae; phylum Streptophyta; class Magnoliopsida; order Gentianales; family Apocynaceae; genus Marsdenia; species Marsdenia floribunda. The sequence continues at coordinate 24,582 of JAXGGT010059732.1, forward strand.
AGGTGTAGTAAAGAGGATTTGGTGGACATTAAAGCATCAAAGGGCATCCTCTAGTACAAGTGTTTCAATGAGATAGGCTTGAGTGACCATGATTTATAGCCTGACTTCACCAGATTGGAAGGATTCACTACCCACAAAATCTTGGTAAAGGGGATAGTAAACCTGACCGTAGTACTAGAATCAAAGGCCTTTGCATGAAGTGAGCAGGACAAGTTCTACTTCATTGATTTGTAGTCCTCTTACAATGGTATCATAGGGCAAATATCTCAGGTGTAATTCTACATGGTGGTTTCCATGCCTCACCAATGAATAAAGTTCCTTACCCTAGGTGGAGTGGGAAGTGTCAAAAGTAATTGAAAGCTTCTGTTGAATTTCTTAGTATGAACTTAAAAAATGAGAGGTATTTTAGGGCAAGACCTAATGGAGATTATGGTCGTCTCAGAGGTTCCAACACCAAAGGAGAAAGATCATCGCACTTTTATCAATGTGGTGAACTACAAGGAAGTCTCTATTCACACTAAGTATCACTTCAAAAATATTATGATAGACGTAGTCATATGGAGATTTAAGAAAGAATAGATCATACAATTTTTTAGGAAGAGGAAATCGGCCTTTTCATGGATGATCAGCTACATGCTTGGACTTGGGGGAGAGGTAGCCATTCAAATGCAAAATTTACCCCAGCCAGAGAAACCCATAAACTTTAGAGAGGAGAAGGAGGTTACAATGAAGTGGTAGCCAAACTCCTCTTGGTCTGCTTCATTTGTGAAGTAAAATACCTGACATGGCTCACCAATGTCGTCATGGTCAAGAAATCTGGGGATAAAAGGTGCATTTTTGTTGACTTCACTAACTTGAATAAAACATGTCCCATGGATTGGTGCTCGCTTCCCCATATAGAGCCTTGGTATACTCCACCGCTGTATATGTGACAATGACCTTCATTAACACCTTTTTGAATATCACCAAAATTTTCAAAGCAAAGAAGATTAATTTCACATGTTGGTTCGAGCTATTGAAGGCAGTTGTTGCTACTAAATAATATTATTTGGCTTGAAAGACAAGGGAGCCACACACCAAAAAATCGTGAACAAAGTGTTTTCTTTTTCAAGAACAACACAAAACAAATGCCGAAGCATATGCCAATGATATGGTAGTGCAAACAATGTTCAGAGTGTCACACCTCAAAGACCTGAAGAGACCTTCACCACCTCTGGATCACTTTAACCTAAATCTTAACCCCACAAAGTGCATGTTCTCAGTTATTTCTAGAAAATTTATGGATTGATGACAACTGAACGAGGTATTACAGCAAAGCCAGAGAAAATATCTACTTTGCTAATCTTGGCTGCTCTATAATGTGTGAAGGATTTGTAGAGGCTCATTAGATACATAGCTGCCCTAGGGAGATTCGTGTTGAAGTTAGCTTAGAGGTGTCTTCTCTTCTTCAAATCATTCAAAAATGCAGATAAAGGGGTTACCAAGATAGAGGAATGAGGTTTGGGAAAGCTTGAGAGAATACATCAACAACTGTTCTTTACTTAGCTCTCCGAGCTATAAAGAGCCCCTATTTTTGTATCTAGTTGTGATAGACTTAGTTGTGCTAGCTATTCTGACTAGGAAAATAGATAGGAAGCAACACTATGTCTACTATGTAAGTGAAGTTCTTAATAGACCTAAATCCAAGTAACCTAATATAGAAAAAGTTGCCTACTCTGTTGTTGCAACTCGGAACCTTTGAGCATGCTTTGAATCACACACCATTTTTTACACAAACTACCCATTAAATCAAATCTTCCACAATTTAGATCAATTAGGCAGGCTGTTGAGATGATCAATCAAACTTAGTAGGTATGACATACATTTCCACGACTGGCCATTTAAGCACAAGCGCTAGTAGACTTCATGGCCAAAACCTCATTTTTTAAGGGTAATAATACTCTAACTAATATTGAGATCCAAACTCCACTTAGAGAAACCCTGAAAGGTTTGTAGACGCTCACAACTGACAGTGTAGTCAATTCTAATGGACTAGGATCGGAGCCATACTCAACTTGTCGAGACATTGAAAAGTTGCATAAAAAAGTGTCCACCTATGCTTTGGTCTTACCTACAACTAGGTAGAATACAAGGCACTCATAATGAGACTACGATGGGCAAAAGTCGTAGGCATTGATGCACAAAGAGTAAGAAGTCAGTCCTAAGTTGTAGTAAAACAAATCACTAGAGAGTAGAGTATCAACTCTGAGAACCTGACTAAGTATGACATGAAGCTCGAAAGGAGGCTTCAAATTTTTTGCTCTTCAATATAGAGGGAATATGTAGAAATGACAACACAAGGGATGATATATCCATGCCAAAATAGCATTTGAGGAATCTCCCAACCTCTAAAACATCCTGATTGAGACCAAGGCTATGCTAACATCACTTGTCGCTTTGTGCCCATAAATCAAAGAGATGTCTCGATCATGGATAGATGACATCAAGGATTTCATCAAGGATTTCATCATGAATTAGAAAGTAATCTTCCAAGCGCATTGTGGTGGGAGAAACTATGTACATGAGATCCTTCTCAAAACTCTTCTTTAGTGTGTGCATCTAGAGCCAGATGACAAATAGAAAGAGCTCTAGTGATTCAAGTATTCCAAAGCTACCAAAGAGAATAGAAGAGGATGATGACATATCGCTATTGAAGGTTTTGATGGAATGTAAGTAAAATGCTAGAAAATGCAAATGCAGAATAAAATATTGAATCAGACGATTGCTAAGGGAAATGTAAATGGAAAACAAATACAAATAGGGGGCTATCAAGACTTGTCAACGGTCTAATCAGGTTTGAAAGTACTAGTTTCGTTCTAAAACCCGAAAAATATATGCTAAAAAAAATCACCAGTTTTTCTAGACAGATTCATTTAGTGAGATAATTAGGAATTGTACACTCATACAAATTATTTGGGTAATTAATCTCGCAAACACTAGGTTACGAGATGATAGTAGACAGAAATGCGACCTACATATCGATGCATCAATTAAACTATGAAATATTTAAATTCTCCACATAGTGGATTAATCAATCAATATATATCATCATGAATTCGTTCTAGAAATGTAAGACTTTTAACTCCTATTATTGATAGTGATGGTCGTACAATTAATTTTTCTTTTAGAACATGCGGTGCACAAGAGCGTTTATGTGAAGTCAAAATTCTTTTACTTTTTCAAAGGATGAATTATTTTTCACATCAATATTGATTTGGGATGACCCAATGATCATGTCAAATTATAAATGTGATAGATAAATGATGCACCTCACAACATAGATTTTCAGATAGTATAGGACAGAGGAAAGAGATGGTAGTTTTCCAACAAAGATTTATTGCTGGAGGTTATTTGACTAATATATAAATACTCAAGGTCATTATCTTTCATAGTTTCAGTATGATATCATTTACGTTAGATATCTTCAAAACTCAATAAATTCCTTCAAGACTTGGAGAAAAATAGTGTCTTATCAATCACAATTATAGTTCCTCCAAGTAATAATATATTAATTCTTCCAGCACTCTCAATAAGTTTTGCACTACCGTTTATTGTAGTAACACTTGTTTCTCCCAAGTTCAAATGAGAAAATTATTTTCATATTTAAGTATGTTGTGGGTAGTTGCACTATCAATTAGATATACATCTACTAGGTCATTTTTTAACCTAGTAAATTGGACAATATTAATATGGTAATAACTAGATATTTATAAACTTAAATATTCAAACTATAAGAGAATTTTATGACAAAAATTTAAACATAACATTCAAATAACAAAATAATTAAAGATAAAATATAATCATACTTAAATTAATAAATAAATAATAAAACATAAATATATTGCAATAATAATATATAAACATAAAATTAAAACGCTAAATAAATAAAAAAAGATAAATATACTAAAAGATCAATTAGATGTCTTATCATATGATAGGTACAAGACTAATGACCCTTCATACCAACAATAATAATATTTGTCTACACATTTTTTCCAAATCATATTTCCTTTATCACTTTTCGTTGCCCACTTCTAGTAGTCATCAATATTTTTAGCACTTGAATATTTATTTTCATAATTGTAATTATAAGTACTAAATTTATCACAACCATGGATATGTCTAGGATCGTATCTATATGGATTATGACCACTATCATGATCTCTTTTGGGATCATGAATTCTAATAACATTCACATGTGGGCATTGAGTAGAACCCTATTGCTTCATAATGTTTCATTAATAACTCATTATTTTGTTCAACATCAAGAAGAATAAAAATTATATTAGCATATTTCTTAAAACCTTTCTCACGATATGTTGAAGTATTATATTTGAGGCATGATATGTTTTCTCTAACATTTTATCATATGATATGTTCTCCCTACATAATTTTAACTGCTAGACAAGTTTAAACATCATAGAGTTATACTCACTTACAGATTTTAAAATACTGTAATCTCAAGTGTATCTAATCATACCATGCTTCATGAAGAACGACCATCTACTAGTAATCAAAGTTTTCATTCAAATTTTCTCACAAAATAAGTTCTTTCACGATAATGTATTCTATCTTTAAATTTTCATGAAGATGATTACAAAGAAAAATTATAGCTTTAGTATGATCTTGTGCCAATTATTGATTATTTTGCAATACGGTATGTGCCAGATCCATCTCGGCATCTAATGTCCATGAGAAATAATTTTTTTTGGTAGCATCACAAGCCACAAAGTAGAGCATTGTAAGATTTTTCAAAAAAAGAAATAACGAACTTGTTTATTCTTGATACAAAATTCAAACACTTTACTCAACGGTAGAGAATCATGCTTATAACGTGTTATGAAATTGTAAGAATATAAAAGAATAATGAAATTAACTATAAGAATTTACAAGTAATAAAAGAGATACTAAGAGTGAAAGAAGAATTGTTATTAAAAAACCTTTTTATTCTTTCGATACTCCAATACAACGATACTTCAATCTAACTACTCAAACGGTCTACAAGACCCTCTATTTATAAAGAAGAGTTTAAGGAAGTTATATCATCCTCATCTTCATATTAATTGCATTACTGATTTCGAGGTAAAACATGATAATAACTCTTTGATATGATAAATATCTACTAATTTCGAAGAAACTCTTTGAATCTCATAATCATGGTTTTTTGTGGACCGAACCGAACTGGCCGGTTGGACTGGTTAGACCTTAAACCAGTCTCAAAACAGGTTCTATTTTAAGGAAAAAATCATTTTGTGAGAAAAAATGTGTTAAAAATAGTGAAACGATTTAGATCAACAGGCCAAACTGGTCAAATCATGAGACAACCGTTTGACTTCCAAACCGATCAACTTAATAAAATTCTAAATTTTTTAGGTCAATTTGTAAAATATTAAAAGTATATAACCTAATTTATAAAGAATAATGATAAATAAAAGAAAACAACAAAAGAAAGCACTAAAAGAAAGGAAAATTTCCTTCTTTTTCTTCACAATACCATACTTTTATCCTCTACTTTCTCAATATTTCTCTTCAACTTTATTCCTCTTCTCTTGTCTCAATATTTTTCTTCAAAATTTTATGAAAATATTTATAAATTTAAACTAGATTAAAATTTTAATAACATATTATATTATTTATAATAAATATTTTTTAATTTTTAAATTATGATATCACCAGTTCAATTACGATTGAACTATTAAATTGTAAACAACTAATGTAATACCTAGGTCCAAGTTAGGGGGAATTAAGAAATTTTAAGACTTTTATTAATTACTAAGAGTTATGAATTACGTAATTATTAATATTTATCGTTAAGTTAGTTTATTTTAAAAGGAATCCTACTGATATTATAAGGTTTTAATAACTAGCAGTTATCTTTTCTTTTAAGATAAACTTGTAGATATGTATTTTAAGAGATGAACCTATAAGAAGAGTGATTAGAGAAAATTCGATTGACAAGAATCAATGGGGTAAGTAAATTTCTTTTTTATTCGTTTAAAATTATGATTGAAGAATAGTTATAGAACTCAAGGATTTTAATTGTTTTATTGCAGGATAGAATTCGAGAATTGAATAGGTTGGATATTGAATTACAATTGGAGATCAGAAAAGGTGAGTAAATGGAATATTTGAAAAATTCATTGATTTGATTTGATTGTTACTTCAGATTCCTTTTGTTTTCAGTTTTCAGAATTTTAATTTTTCATCCTTTCTAGTCTAGTTTCAAATCAATATTCTATCTTTTTATTGTTATTTTTTTTATGAGTATCATTTGAAGTTTCTTTACTTTCTTTGTTTTTTCGATAGTCTAACTTTTGTTAATTCTTCTCTCTTTTTGTTTTATTATGATGATACAATATATATTTTTTTTTTTACTATTATTGTTTAAGATTCCTTTCTATTTGAGTTTTTGAAATTTTAAATTATATTCTTTTCATTTTCTTCATTTTTCGGAATTCTAAGTTTTTCATAATTCCTTCATTTTGGTTCTATATTATTATTGTTATTATATGATCTTTTTTTGAAAGTTAACAATTTGCATTGTCTATCTGGTTGTCTTCGTTTTGAAATCTTTAGTTTATTATTATTTGGATTCTTGTTGTAAAAATTGAACTACTGAGATTTTTATTCCTTAAAAAAAAAAAAAAAGGAATTGAGTCACTAAATTTTGTTTTCAGTGAAATTTTATTATTATTATTATTTTCTGTTTTCTAAAATTTTAAATTTAGTTTATATTTTTTAATTAAAATTCTATTTTTACCTTTTAGAACAAAATTACTTTTGATTTCAATTTTTTATGTTTATTTTCTACTTTATTTTATTTTGAAATAAAAGAATTTTGCTTTCTTTATTTTTGAAGAAAATTTATTTCGTAAAAATTGTTTAAGTCTTTCTAAAAATATATAAGTTTTTTGCTCAAGTTTGTTACAAATGAGTTGGCAAAACATGCTCCAAATTTTATAAGTTCTAAACCCATAGAGCATGATGAAAAAGCTCCCACTATTATAACCTGACGAGATAAACAGTTAGGACCAAATTCGATTAAACCAACAAATGACTATACTTGTTTAAGCCTATGTAAAAGAAAATAAGAATTAAATTTAAATTATTTGTCTTTTTTTATATTTGAAAGTAATTTTGTAATGGGGAATTTTTGACTGTTAATTGAAAGTTACTTTGAAAATTTTGCCTTTTGATAATTTAAAATTTTTGAAAAACAAAAGAAAATGATTTTGTTTATTCATTGGCTTTCTAACTCATTCTCCTCCCTTTATTTCTTTTTTTTACAGATACAAGTGGTGATGAGTAAAAGAATAAGTGGAAGCTGTGATAATTGGTGATGTGTGTGAATAGGTGTGATTAAAAGAAAATAAACTAGTAAAATAAATCACTTAAGAATTGTCACTCAAAC
>JAXGGT010060740.1:0-31820 GCA_035583425.1 Marsdenia floribunda
CAAAACAAAAAAAAAAAAAAAAAAAAAAAAAAAAAAAAAAAAAACTCATTTCCCCTAGATTGAACCGAGAGTAGTTTTCACATTTTTCCTCATTCTTCTTCTTCTTCTTCTTCACTTAACTGGAAATTGAGGTTAGGGTTCTTCATTCGATTTAGGTTTCTTGGAGGATATTTACGAATTTGGAGCTCAGGCATTCTATTTAGATAATCATATATAGAGAAAATAGGAAAATCACAACAAACATTGGGCCACAATCAATTCTTTGTTACTGTAAATCCATAGCTTCTTGTTGGACTTTGTGGACCGACGCAAATCCGGGCAGAAGGTTTTGGGGATGCCCATTTTACAAGGTAAGGCATATTGGATATAAAAATGTGTTGAAGGTATGACCTTTGTAGGCTTTAATTATTGTTTTTATTTTTTGCAGGAAAATGGAGGTTGTGGTTTCTTCTTTTGGTGTGACCCTGAACCACAAATAGATATAGGAAAGTGATTTTAGGGTTGCTTAAGAAGATTAAAAATGTTGAAGTTGGCACTGTTGAAAATGATGTTAATGGTGATGTTGAAGATGTTACTGCAAATTATGGGGTTCCAAAGGAAGAAAGGCCAAAGGATATTGTTGGATTAGTAATTGCAGTGTTTGTAGTAGTTATCTCATTTTGGCTTGCTAGCAATGTGTAATTGGCATTAGAAATGAGGACTGAATGTTTATGTGTAATAGATGGAGATAGGAAATTAGAATTATAGTATTTGTATTAGGCATTATTAATATTTTGTGAAGCTTATGTAATGCTAGAATTGACATGAGTTATCTTACTTTTGTAGTATATTTGACATGAATTAATGGACAACATTTGTTTGGCATGAATTAATGTTGCAAATATGAAAGGGACAACAAATTGACATTAAAATCCCAGCTGCAAAAGGTAAAGGAAGTTGACAACTTTGTAGCAAAATTAATGCAGGACAATGGACAACTTTAAATAAAAATCTGTGGTGTAAACACAGAAAATGCTGCTCTCCCCAAATGCATAATGCATAATAAAAAAGCTCCAAACAGTGACAAAAATACTTCCCTAACATATTTGACATAACACAATATAAATTAGAAAATAAAAGTAGATAAAAATATGATAACAATATAATATTTCATTAATGTTAATTGTTTAGTACAAAATAAGATGAAACAAGAGTTGGAAATGAGACATAATGGTCAAAATAGTGTGAAGAATCAACAACTATCTCTATATCTCTAGAATATTCTACAATTTGCTAGAATTTGGTGGAACGTTCTAGAAAGTTGTATGGTGATGTAGAATGCTCTAAAAGACCCTAGAAATACCAAGAATAGTCTAGAACGTGTTGGAAGATGACAAAAGAACCTAGAAGATGTTAGAAGACGGTAGAGATTTCTAGAATCATATAGATATGTCTGGACTACTCTTGCATTTAGTAGGATGCTCTAGGGTCTACTTGATGCACTTAGAGAATGGTGGGCTATTCTAGAAGAAGCCTAGTCACCGTTAGATCAAATTAATCCTAGCCATCCATTGAGGAGGTGGAAGGCTATAAATAGGTGAGAGGTGCTCATTTGTAATCAATCCAAGAGAGAAAAGAGTTGTGAGCAAGAGTGGTGAGAGTATAAGAAGTCTTGTAATACTTCTTCTTTTGAGAGTTAATAAAACTACTCTTCTATTAAATCAAGTCCTCCACTTTCTCTACAAATAGCAATTCCAATAATGTCCCCAAAAGTATGGTTCCAACTCAAATTAGTGGTTAATGCCAATGTATACAAAAGCTGAGGTCCAAAATATACAAAAGTTGTGGTCCAAAATATACTATGCAAAAAGGATTGCTTCTAATGGAATCCAATTATACAAGGTTGTGTTCCACACTGTCCAACAAGAAAAGAGTTGCAATATTGACTACTTGTTTGAATTCTCCAATGTTCTCTATCTCTTCCTCAATGCCTAGGGAAAAATACAGAAAAATGTAACATGATTTAGTACAAAATGAAACATAAAACTGATAAACGAATAATTTAAAAGAACACTACATACCCTAGAACTTGCTGCTTGTTTGATCACTGACATTGAGACATTCAAAACAGTTGATTCTTGTGTCCCTTGGTTCTCTTGTGTCTCTTGTGACTGATGATGAGGAGGGTTTGATAGTACTATGATTTGACATGACCTCCTATTATGCCCTAAACCATGACACAATGAACATTTATTCATATTTTGTTCAACCTTGTTGGTGGTTTCTTTCTTGTTGGGACATGTTCTAGCATTGTGCTCTATGCCACCACATGTCCTGCACTTTAAATTCAAACAACCCTCTTGACAGCTCCTTTGTCCCATCTGGCTTTGTCCTTGTGACTCCTTCACTATCCTCTTTCTTCCTCTTTGGTTTCGGGCGTCCATGTAGTTTCAACTTTGGAGGTGGCAAGACTGGTGCCATGGAAGTTTTTGGCCAATTATTGGGCCCATTACAAGGGCAAATAATTTGTTCATACGCTCTTTTGTATGCTGCAATAGAATAGCACTCATCAACAAATTCCTCAACCTTCCCCCCTTGTAAACCAATTGCTGCAACTCCATGAATACAAGGACAACACATAACTCCCATTTTTTGCACGAACAAGCTTTCATGGAAGTGTCTGCGGTAAATTGCTCACCCCCACTACCCTCCTTCACCTAGTATTTGTTTCCTCCGGCATAAGATGATATGCACATAGCTAATAGATCTTTAAGTTTCTCAACCCTCCTTGCTATCTTAGGGCACAAAATGTCAGTTTGTCTCTCTATCTATTCCCTTCTTCCTTGAAGCCTCAACATAAGAAACACACTAACCATTTCAAGAAGAACTAAAATAGGTTTGGGTCTTGTACTCAATATTTGTCGATTGAAGGTTTCACTGTGGTTATTCAAGAGAATATCACATTTCAACATTTCATAGTGGTGTTGAAATGTGATCTACTCCAATTGTTTAGGGTTGTTTGAGTTTGCAACCATTCGTATGCTCCCTTGTCAAAAGTCTTAATTCTTTCCATGTGTCCACCAAACTTGTTTGGATATGTGCATTTAGCAGCTTTCAATGCTTGCCCTAGGTGACTCTTCTTAAAGTTGTTATGGAAATGATGGACATAATGTCAGTGTTCAATCCCAGGCAATAATTCATAAATAGAAGGAAGTAGGCCCTGAAAAAAAACAGCATTCAAATCCTTGTCAATGACGAACATATTTTGAGGAAGGTAAGTATTTTAAAGTTGGTTAGTTACATTAATATTCAAGCTGGAAAACATGAGTAGTTAACAATATAGCTTTCATAATAGAAATTATGTTAATAACACATAAGTAGTGTAAAATCAGTGTAAAAACACAATATTTCTGCTATCAATGTTATGTGATATGAATAAGAGAAACTAGCAGTGAACAAAATTGAACCAAGCTTTGAGAGAAAAAAAGCATTGTAGGAAAAAAAAAAGTATTACCTTTGTTCTACCATGAACAAGTACTGCCTCTATTCTGGTATCAAGTATTGCTAGTGTAAGAACACAATGTAAAAACTATTTCTGATGCATCAATCTTCAAGCAGCGAATAATTATGACAATTTCAACTTCAAGCACTGCTTGAATTTCAATTTTTGATTTACAATATGTGAATGGTAGAAGGTCATTGCTAAATGGAACCAATAGAAGTTATGAAAACAGTAAAATTGCAAGGAAATTAGCGTATGGATTATCCTAGATTTCAAGGTTTATCCAAGAAACAAGGAAAATTTCAAAGAATTAAGAGGCAATCAAGAACAACAAGAGTTACGTTAACAACTGCAGGAAAAATGCTACCTATATTGGAATACTGCTATGCATACTACAATGAAAAATAGAAAACAACCAGCAGCAGTATACTTATCAATGTTACAAAAACTAGGAATTAGAACAGTTCACAAAAACAAGGAAATATAAGAGTTCATAATAAACAATTATTTCACAAAAACCAATTCTCTGAGCAGTAGTACACTATTATAAAACTAGGAGAACACTGATTTAACACATTTAAGCCATAAGCAGTCAATAAATAAAGCCATCGACATTAATGTACTAGTTTTATAACATAAGTATTGCTTTAGTCAATTAAAGTCATTGAAATAATATGGTTAGTTATCAAACTTTTTGTCGATCTGATATGATACACCAATCTTCTGGCCCATATATCTGTAAATCTTGTATGAGGTTTTCTAAAAACCATTTCCAAGTGGCCTTACTCTTCCCCTCAACAACAACATAAACAATGGATATACCCCATTGTTAGCATCAAGACCCACAATAGTCAATAATATTCTAGGATGGGGACCTTTTAAAAAGGTCCCATCTAATCCTATAATTTTTCTACATCCATTCATAAATCTTGTTCTCAAAGTATGCAGACATACATAAAACCTTCTGAACTCCATATTCCCTAACCCATTCAGCCTTGTATCCATAAAAATAATCGAACTACGATTTAACCTCTTAAGTTCAGCTATGTAGTCCCACAACAGCTTGTATTACTCCATATATCTGCCTTTAATCAATTTTTTGCTTCACCTTTGATGTTATACACCTTCTTGATACCTATGTTTATATTTAGTTCCTGGTGTATCTTTTCTTGAAATTCATGAACGTTAAATCCACTTTCACTTCTAAAGTAGTCCAAATACCTCTTTGCTATGTATCTTGCAGATGCAACCTTGGTATCCATTGATCTTGAACATGTATGCACACTTTGTAATTTCTTAATCTGAAAGGTTGTGGAATCTTGGATCACACGACCAACAATGTGCCAATTGCAATTCTCAGCTTTACATATTGCCACCACTCTAAGTTTAGCATTTTTTTGAAAGCATAGTTTCCTTCCCTACTTCACTCCATGGTTGACAATAGCTTTCTTCAAATCATCTCTGGTACTAAACAAAGTCCCCACAGCAAATTTAGGATCACTTTTCTTTTACTTCTTGTGTGGGAATCATTGTAACCTTCATTATTGTACTTGGATATGCTATGCATATCTAAATCATGTCCTACTTGAATGTTATCTTTGGTACATTCTTTAGCATCAACTGAGTAGGATCCATGACGTGCTCGCACCCTCCTCTCTTTAAAACAACCACCTTTGACTTACCTTTTGCATTTTCTTTCTTTTTCATTTTTTTTTTCTTACCTTTATTATCTGCATCTTCCACATTAGTTCCTCCTTCCTCTAATGTTATTTCACCTTTATTCGTTGCTATCACATTAGTCCCCGTGGTATCAACACATTTCATTGATGTTCCTTCGCCCGCTTTAGTTTTGATTCTGACTTTTCACCTCTACTATCTCATTACTCTCAAAGTCTATCATCCCTACATCCATAAATTCCTCATAAACATCATCTTGTTGGTCATCGTGCAATTCGTAATATGAGTCACTAAACTATTCTTCACCTGAAGATTCTTCTTCATTACTCTCCTCAATCATTTTATCTTCAACATCATTTCTGTCATCATTTTCATGCTGTTTATTTGCTATTGTGCTTTCCTTTTCTTGCTCAATCTGTGTTTCCATTGCTTTTTAAGCATATTCAGTTTTTTCTCCCATTTTAGCAATTTGTGATTCAACTAGAATTTCATGATGCTCTCCCATAATAGCCACAACAGCCTCAATCATCTGCTCTTTTATGCCACTATTATCTCCTTTAATATCTTCTTTAATCCAACTCAAATCACTCTCAGAAAGCATTTCTTCATGATCAACCCGAATTACATTAGCTTCTATTCATCTCTTCAAGAAGATGTCAAGGTTCTTCACATCATCCACAGTGAACTAATTTACCTCCATCTTTACAATAAACAACTTACAATGAATTTAGTCTACCAAAATATAATGAAAACATAGATGTAAAAACTAAATACTATAGCATAATAAATACTTACAACATATGGAAATTCTTTAGATATGCAGAATTGTACAGGAATATTTTCAATGAATAACTTGGCATACATTAATACATACCATCCACATTCTTCCCTTACAATTTGTTGTGGAACCTAAAAATCAAGAATATATCATTATAACCATTTTCAAAACTGTCCTTAGCAGCATTAACACAAGAACTTTGAACTTACCCTTGGTTTTAAAAAAGGAATGACAAAAACTGGATCTTTACTTTCATTTCTACCAAAGGCTTTAAGAATATCCCATACAAACTTGTTCCAAGACACATTCGTACTTCAATTGCATGTTATAATGGAACTAATACAATAAAAAAGGAACAAATGACACCTGTATATAGCTATTTGTATATAAATGTCTTATTCTATATTCACAATGCAACAAGTAGAATAGAATAATATCACACTTACAATTTAAAGGATGGTTCAATTCCTAGTTCAAGAGATCTCAATGAATCAAGTAGAATAATGCATCTAGGATCAGTACCACTTTCTTTTCCAATGCCACAGATTATCATTAGCATCCAATGAGACCTATTTATATGAAAAAATCAGATTGACAAATGAAAAACAGCAAGCCATTACCATCATAAGTGAACAAATTATGTGAACTCACCATAAAACGATTAGCACTATCAAAGATTCTTTCTCCATAAGCCTTTTCTCTTTACGTAGCCAACTAATAACATCTTGTTTTCTTCTAGCATTTTCAACATATATATTGAACCACAGGGAATCAAAAAAATGAAACTTTTCTTTCTTTTCTTCTGGAATTGTTTTCAACAAAGCTTTGTAATTAACCAAGCATATACATATTATGAATTTTCAATAACAAAAACACTATTAACCATGTTATTAACTAAAACTAGGATCAGTACCATTTTCTTTTCTTCATACGCTTTTGAACCCAACATATTTGTTCCATCTTTTAGCTTTCGTCAACCAGCTATAGTTTTTAGTCTTATCTTATACTGCTACAACCTTGAATCACAACAATCTTTGAGGAAACTAGCAACCCAAATGACTTCTGTTTAAACCGAATTAAAAATTTCAACTTTTCTTCCCTCAAAATCCCTCAAACCCTCACGACACAAACTGCAATTTTCCTTACGAATGTTCGTGCAGTGACAAAGGAGAAGGATTTCGATCATAAATTTTAGTGTTCAAGCACAGTTCTTGAACAAATCCACAACCCTATTGAAGACACAAGAAAATTTTCCCTCCTTTTTTGTGTCTTCCATGCTTTCAGGTATCATAGCCGTTGAGTTTCTTTTTTTGTTTTTTTTTTTTTGGGAGATAGGTAATACTGAAAATGCCTTCAAGAAAGCGGGCATGTGCCCTGCACGTGTCTGGTTTGGCCGGATAAATGGTGAAATATAGCAGGAAGGACCAAGTTCTGACAACGTAAATTGTTAAAAGATCTAGTTAAGAATTTTTAAAGATTTAAGACCAAGTCTGTGAAATATAAATAGTTTTAGGACCATTCTAGGAAATTTTCCTATAAGTAAATTGGTGAATTTTAGGTAAAAAAGTGTTTAGTTCTTTAAGTAAGTTTTTAATTTTAAATCTTGCGAGTAGAAAAATAAGTGTCAAGAGAACTTATTTTTGATATGAAATGATTTTGGAATAGTTATGATTTAAAAAGTGATTATCGGATACTAGAAAATTTATTACAAAAAAAAAATGTAAATTTAATCATCAATCTTTCTATTTTTTGACAAATTTAATCTTTAATCATTTATCTTAAAATTTTTTACTTGAAATAGAAAAAATTACTTGAGAAATAAATAAAAATTTACTATTTTAAGTAAAAAGGATCAAACATGTAATAATAAAAAAAATAAAAAATAAAAATAAAGGACTAAACTATTAAGAAAAAAAAGGGAAAAAAAAAAAAAAATTGAAGACTTAAGTTAAAAGGATAAAAGATTTAGGACTAAATGCAATGATCTTCCTATATTCAAATGACCTTATTCTGGTGATTTGAAATTTCGACCATCATCCTGGCCTTCCTGTCCTTTCCTTCTTCTAAATCTTGCTGTCCTTCCCTTTTTTTTTTTTTTTTCCTTTTTAAAGATTATATATATATATATATATATATATATTAAAAAGTGAACAAAAATTGCCCAATTTTCCATGGAAAAAATATTGACCAAAGAATGGGAAAAGGGAAGGCCAATCATCTTATCCATATAAAAGATCGTGGGATCTCTCAAGACATTTTATAAGATATTGTGTAAGATACTAATTATATTAAAACACGTGTTAGTTTTATTAGACGTTAGATTTTCTACGACATCTTTTAAGATATTGTCTAAAATCACTAATAAAATTAAAATATGTGTCAATTTAATTAACATTAAAAATTAACATCGTTAACTCACGTTAAATCAATATTTATTACTCTTTTTTAAATAAAAATTATAAACTGCATTAATTTATTATAATATATATAAATATATATTTATGTTTATATAAATTTTTTTTAATGCAATTATAATTTTAGTTTTAAAAAAGTAATAAATATTAATTTAAAGAGAATTAACGACGTTAATTTTAAATATTAATTAAACTCACATATTTTTTATTTTATTAGTGACTTAGACAATATTTTAGAAGATATCTTAGGAGATTTGGCACAATTTAATTAATTAAAAATTAATGTCATTAACTTATGTTAATTTTTTTTGAGAATAAATTAAGTTAATATTTATAACTTTTTTAAAAATAAAAATTATAATTTTATTAAAAAAATTATTATAGACCAAAAATATTTTTTCCGTATATCTAAAAATTTAAAAGTAATTTAATAATTTTTATTTTAATTTTTAAAATTAGGATTATTAGTCATTTTAGTCCTCAAACTATTTTATTTTGATCATTTTAGTCCTTTTTCTTTTTCTTTTTATTTGGATTTTATTATCATTGTACAAAAATTATTTGGTCACATTAGTCATTTTACCAGTAATAACAGGTAAAATGAATAAATAAGGATAATTGGCAATTTTAGTCCTTTTTTTTTTTTTAATTTTTTCCATACTGGAACAAAAACTATTTTGTCACTTTAGTCATTTTACCTGTAATAATAGTAAAATGAATAAATAAATATTCATTACTTTATTTAATATAAAGGATAACTTTGTTATTTTATATACAAGATTTACCTTTATAAATAATAAAAATTAAAAATTCTTTTTCACTCCTGCACATCTAAAGTTTGACGAATTTCAAAAAAAAAATAAAATATAAAGTAAACTATACAGTATATTAGAAAATCAAACTTATTGTTTTTCTTTTTCATATTACTCTCTATTCTTTATTAACCTACATAGTTCATATTATATTAATTCTTTCATTTCAAACTTTAATATGAGATTGTTGCAAAAAGGGAAAAAAAATCATTTTGATGAGTAAATCTTCCAATAAACTTCTCTCACTTTTCTTGCATGATGGAAGAACCCTCGAAGTCAATACTTTAATATAATTGCAGGACTCAAAGAGCTGCATAGACTGTATAGAGAGTAGAACAATTCTTATAGAAGAAGACCACCAATATTATGTGCAACAAAACACAATAGATGTGACTCTACTAATAATAGTGAGATACAAAACCTTTAAAGGAGGTATCATAAACGAAGTATCAAACATAAGTTTATTACAACAAAATCAAATGGAATGCATAGTTCCCCTAAATAATATATCCCAATGAATATTTATTCCAAGATAAACCCAATTTTTATACAGATTTAATTAAGTCAGTCTATTTTACAACATGCCAATTGGTGAAAATTTTTCGCATATTACAAGGATAAAGGATTGTCTTCTAAAACTGAGCAATCCAATTGATCTCTAAGAGCATGCAAATTTATTTTAATTTGTGCTAAAAAAATATCATGCCTAAGGCATTCTTAGTAAACCACTCTGCCATGCCCCAGGGGTATAATACCCATTCCATCTTTTTCATGTATATTATATTTGTCAAATTTTAGAATTTTTTTTTTTTTTTTTTTTTGAAGTTCCTCAAACTTTAGATGTGAGGGAGTGATGAAGAACTTTTAATTTTTAATTTTTATTACTTATAAAGATAAATTTTGTATATGAAATGACAAATTTATCTTTTATATTAAATAAAATAATGAATCTTTATTTATTCATTTACCTATTATTATAGGTAAAAAGACTAATGTGGCAAAATAATTTTTGTTTGAGTATAAAAAATCTATAAAAAAAATAATAATAATAAGAAAGAAAAAGCTAAAATGGCTAAAAAAAAATAATTTGGAGACCAAAATAGCCAATTATCTTTATTTATCCATTTTACTTGTTATTACAAATAAAAAGACTAACATGACCAAATAAATTATGTTTGATGATGAAAAATCCCAAAAAAAAAAAAAAAAAAAAAAACTAAAAAGGTAAAAAGGTAAAAAGATAAAAAAAAAAAATAATGATTCAGGGACTAAAATGACGAATAATCCTTAACATTAATTAAGCTGTATTTAAATTTAACCATGTCTCTATTCTTTCTCTCGTCTCTATTCTTTTTACCCACCTTGAAGAAGACTCTTATTTCTCTCTCTCTCTCTCTCTCTCTCTCTCAATTTTTAAACTTTTTAACCTCGAACATAACTTTAACATTTGAAGATTATATATATATGCTAAACCATCTTATCTAGAATTCTTATCTACTACTTAGTACTATTATTATCATTATGTTCATAATTAAAAATCTATTTTTTATTTATGATATTTTATTATTATTGTTATTTAAAATTAAGTTATATTTTATTAAATAAATTTTGTTCAATTTTTTTTTAAAAAAAAAAAAATTCAAAATAAACCTAATTGATTTGTAATTACAATACTTTACAGAGAAAATCATAACGTTGGAAGTAAAACTTTATGTTAGGGAAATAAAATCCCCTCTAATTCTTTAAATGTATTATTTTTTTTTGAAAAATTAATATGATAATTTAAAAAATTATGTAAATAAAAATTAATGACAAACCTTTGAAAAGTATTTATCAATTTATTGTGGGACGTATAAATCAATAAATTTGACTAAAAGAGTCTAAACAGAATATAATGTTTTCTTTCATTTAATATTATATGTATATATATTTTCTCTTAATAAGTTGACAAAAATTGAGATAATTAATAATAATTTTTTTTTTCTTTTTTTTAAGAAAAATAGAAATTTATTCATTCAAAAGAAACCAATCTGCTTGTAAAGAAGGCATTACAGAGGGTGAGAAAACCCTAATTAACCAACACACATCATGTGCATAACTCTGTCCTAATTTAGCTAGACAGTGGGCAACGCCATTTGTCCTTCTATGCCTATAACAGATTTTATTGCCTTAATGAGACAAACATTCCTTCACTACCAAAAAAAAAAAAAAAAAAAAAACTTTTTACGACGGGACTATATACAACGGTTTTTAAACCCTTGTTTATAATGAACTTATACGACAGTTAGAGTGGACCGTTGTATATAATAAGAGTATATATGACGGTCGTTGAACCCTCGTTTATGACACACTTTATATGACAGTTCGGATGGACCATCTTATATAGTTGGAGTTTATACGATGATTAGAATGGACCGTCGTATATAATTGGACTTTATACGACAATTGTTCAACACTTATTTATAAATTATTTTAAATGTCGGTCCTAATTAACCGTCGTATATACTTTTGATATAAAATAATTTTTTTTTGAATTATTTCAATATATTAATATAAATATATAATTTTATATATTTAAAAATATAACATATAAAATTATTAAATTCTAAAGTTAATTTTTTTTTTTTTACAAAAATTTTTAATGTTATATAAATAAGTATACTATATATATAATTGTTTGAATTTTAAATATAAATATAATTTTTAATTTATTTTATTATATATATATATATATATATATTTACTTTTCTATATCTAATTTATATTATTTTTTGACTACATAATTCATTTTATTACTCTAATTTGATAAACGTTAAATTAATCAACCATTATGCTTACTTAGAAACAAAAAAAATGAACACTAAGCTTCAGTTAAGGGAACAAAACTGATCACTATGCAAGCTTTTAGGAAATAAAGAAAAAAATTCTCTCCAAATTCGATCGATATTTTAGTTCTATATATATATTTTTTTTTCTATTTTGATAATAGTTCTATTTTGTTCTAAAATATAACTATCTTATTTTTTTTATTTTTTTAGTATTATTATCAAAATAGAAAAAATTATGAAAATTATTTTTAGAAAGAAATGACGCAAATAATATTATTGAACTATAAAATATATTATAATTATTTTGGAAGAAAAAAGATATTTAAAAATAAATAAACATTATCAAAGTGGGAAAAACATGTTTGATTTATAAATAGTCACTTTTTTTTTTTTCTTTTTTAAAATCACAACTCAAAATGACTATTTTACTCTTTTGGTGATCGATCAACAAAAATTTTGATCTTTGACTATTTATATTAAGGGCAAACTATCCTAGTTGCCCCTGAACTTTCCCCGATTCCAGGTTTTGCCCCTGAACTAAAAAACGTTCATAACTCGCACTCCAACTTTTAAAAGGTTTCACAAACTGCCCTTCCGTCAATTTTCACCATCAACATTTAGAAATTCCGTTAACTCTCGATATTTTGACTTTTCCTGAAACTCATGGGCATTTTCGTCCATCCATCTATAAGTCTTTTGGCGGTAATTTTATGCTATTAAAAGTTGGGAAAATAACTTCTTTTTTTTTTTTACTTTGGAAAATCGAACAGGTGATTTCTTGTAGTAGATTTGAGACACTTCTTCCACAAAATCTCTCTATAAAATCTGAGTTTTGTTCCAAAAGATGGCTAGAAACTGCGGTGCATTGTTATCCATGTGTAAATGTGGAATCCAAAGCACATTGAAGACATCTTGGACAGAAAAAAATTCGTCAAGAAGATTTGCAAGCTGTTGGGGAGAAGAGGTAAAGTTTTTAAGTTTCACCTTTCTGTGAGCATTGATGATATGGTAAAGCTTTCCCCTTTTTTGACAGGGTGATGGTAGAAGGTGCAGTTTCTTTGAGTAGGTAGATCCAGAAATGTGCAAACGATCTATGGAAGTTATTCCTTGGTTGTTTCGACGAATCAGGGTAATGGAAGAAGAAATTGATGCCTAGAAGTTATGTCTTTCAAAGTATGAAGAAAAGAATCAAAAGCTTCAAATAAGATTTGCACTGATGAAAATTGAAAATGGGAAAAAAAGTATTGGTCCTGGGTTCTAAGTTTATTAGCACTGTTGAGCTGGATTTTATGCATATTTATAATTGTGAGTTTGATAGACTGCAATGGCAGTGGAAAGGAGTTCAAAAAGCTACCTGGAAATGGAAATTAGGGTTTGTATTGGTAGAAAATAGACTTTGTATAGGTTCTATTCACCTATTAGTTGGGTGATCTTTATGAATTCAAGACTGACTTGGTTGGTAGGGTTTGTGATCTTGTATAACTTTTTTGTTTAATGTGAAAAGGTTATTACCCTGTTGTGGAATGATCTTGTACAACTTTTTTTTTTTTTTAAATGTAAAATGGTTATTTACCATGTTGTTGAATGATCTTGTACAACCTTTTTAAATTGAATGTAATAACACTTTACTTACCAAAAACTTAAAAAAAAAAAAAAGAATGTAATGACACTTTTACCACAAAACAAAAGATGAATAAAAATCTATATTATATTTACAATCTGTCAAAACATATTCCCAAAAGTTATTTTCAGTATTGTTAACTACATGCCAAAAAAGATGCCTTGAACAGTGTATAAAGTTCAACATATCCTTACAAAAGAATCTAATTTCAATATCACTTTCAATATTAAAATAACATTGACACAGTTGTCATTGTTTCTTTACTACTTGTTCCTTTTGACTTCGTTTTCTCCATGAATAATTGTTTCTTGAGCCTCCTTCACCAAGCCAAGCTTGTCCAAAATTTTCATAGCTTTGAATTACCCTAGATTTGGCTCTGCCCCTGCCTCTACCCCTACCTTTGCCTCTCCCTCTCCCTCTCCCTGTATCTGTCATATCATCAAATCCAAGAATAGCTTCAACAACTTTAGCATTTTCTGGAACAAACTCAGTTTGAATCCCAGCCTGAGGAATAGGAATAGATTTTGTCTGTTCTATGTGCAATGCATCTTCCAGTTGAGATTGGGATTCAGGATAAGTTTGCTCAAGTTGAGACTGATGTTGTCCAGTTTCCACTGTATCTTCCTGCTGACGTTGGGATTCAGGTTGAGTTTGCCTAGGTTGAGGCTCAGGGACTTCTTGTTATTGTTGTTGTATAGTTTGACTTGCTTGGTTTGCTTCACTTCTGCTTGAATTTGTTTCCTTCAATGAAAAAACAAAATTGTTATAACTAATATAATCAGAATATATTTGTTCACAATCAAAGATGAGAATGGGAAAAAGGTATAATTACAGCAGTTGTAGTTCTTCTTCTCTTTATTCTTGGCTACTTATTTGGTGCCCCTCCCTCTGCTCTTAACTGTCGACATGTCAATCTATTGTGCCCTTTTTCTTTTCATTTTGTGCAACTAATGACTATTCTTCTTTTAATTCGTCTTCTTCCCTCTGCATTTTCATCAGGCAGTCTCTTTCTTGCCTTTCTTGCCCTCCCAGGTTGGACAAAAGTTCTTGGAGGGTTAAGAACCACACCATCTGACCTAGGTCACATATCTCTTCCACTAATTGGTATGAAAACATTGTCATAAAGCTGTACATACTTCTCAATCTTGTAATAGGTGTGTACATGGTCATGATGATCTAAACCTTTTTTTGCAAGGCTGCAATTGAGTGCACACAAGGAATTCCAATCAATGACCATGCCTCACAATTGCAAGTATTCTTCCTTAAATCAACGACAAACTGTTGATCCTGTGGTCCCGTTACTTGATACCCTGTCTGACCATTCCAGATTGGTTTCCAAGCCCTTGACAACATCACAGCTTCCTCAACTTTCATCCTAATCATAGGGCAACATGTATCTCTGGGTTCTTTCCTCATTTTGTTTCTCCTATTTACAATTCTTTGCATCAACCCAATTCTAATGCCCCCCATCAAACTTAAAATTGGTTTACTTCTTGCCTCCAGAATGTGTGAATTAAGAGATTCACATAAATTGTTACATAGCATATCTGACTTAACATAATGTGGGAACAAAGCCCTTACCCAATGATCTGGTTTTGGACCATTCACAACCCAGCTCCAAGCATCTTTGTCATAATCCTCCAACTCTTTCAAATACTTCTCATATAAGTCCTTGTTTGTACTGCCTGCTATTTTCCACATCATATCCTTCAACACCTTAACCCTATGCAACTTCTTAAAGTTGCTATACATATGTTGCACATAGTATCTATGGTCTGCCATGGGTAGAACCTCTGACAATGCAGCATCAAGTCCCTGAAATTATCAATATAACTGATTAGACAAGTAAAAAATGAACTTAGTATGAATATAAGATTATCATATTACATGTACCTTTTGTCTGTCAGATATGAAGGTGTAGCCAAATCCTTGATGTCCTACAATATCTAAGTCCGAAGCAAGTAATGTAAAAAACCAACTCCATTGTTCAGTTGCCTCTTTTCAACAACTGCCCAAGCAATTGGCCAATACCCATTATTCCCATCAGAGCCAATTGCAGCTAATAACTATCCACAGTAAGTATCTTTTACATGGCACCCAACAAAACCTATAAGTGGTCTACAATGATCTAAAAACCCCTTTTTCAAAGGTCTAAACACACATACATTCTCTTAAACCTTGGTTGTCTTCCCTCCTCCCTAAAATCCTTGTGTTGTACCTCAATAGTTGAATGAGGATGAGTCCTCATCAACCCTGCCCTGTACTCCCACAAGTATTTGTACAGCTCTACCATGTCTCCAATTATCATTCTAAGTGTCATTTGTCTTGCATTATATGCAGCAGTCTTGGACATCTCTGACTTGAAATCTTTATCAATGTTTTGCCTAATTGCTGAGGCGGGCATCTTTGGGTTTACCTTGAACCTTTCAAGGTACCTATTAGCTACCTATTTAGCTGTGACAAATCTGTTTTCCATTGATGGTTGCAGTTGTTGTGGTTTAGATTCATGGACTTAACAACCAAGTCCTTAGACTGTGTTGCTCCTTCTATGGATGCAAACACAAACTACTTGCACCCCTTTATCTTGCATTTGGCTCTAACCCGTGCTGGTTCAGTTGGCTTGAAAGTGCATACTTTCCCCTCAAGTGTGCAAAATTTTTTTACTGTTGTTTTAAACTCATTACCCCCAGCAAGTCTCATACCTAACTCAAAATGAGGCTTGTCCAAATCTTTGTTGTAGTCAAAGTATGAATACCTACCCCTAAATTCATCCTCTTCACCACTTGACCCTTCATTTCCATTGTTCATATTATCCACCATGTCATCATCCCTCACCTCATGTCCACCAACTCCACTACCCTCTCCCTACTCTCCTTGCACTATTTTTTGTCTTATATGGTGCTCAATATTGCTATCAAACAGAGCATCATCTTAACAATATGCATCATCATCTGTGAAACTTTCTTATTGCTCATAATCTTCATCAGCCCCTTGTTGTTTCAAAGCTGGTTCAGGTTGCTCCACAGCTAGTTTAGGTTCATGATCGACTTCAGCATTGCCTCCTTCATTTTCTCTTGCCACTTCATGCTCAACATCTGCCATTTCTACTAGATTCACTCTTGCCCTCTTAGTTTCATTTTGCATTGGCACTTCACTGTCTATATCCCTTGGCATGTCAATTTCAATTTGCCTTGGCACTTCAATCTCAGTTGTCATTTCATTGACAGTTACTTCAGTCTCAGTTGTCATTTCATTGACAGTTTCTTGGTTGACAATTGTTTCTGGTTGACCCTCTTCAACTTGAGTAACAGTTTCTTCTTCAACTCCAAGTTCAACTCCCAATTCACTCTCTTACCCAACATGTCCTGGTTGATTTTCATCAACTTGCGTGATACTTTCTTCAATCAAGTCCTCTATTCTTTCAGCCTCTTCCACTACTGCCTTTCAGTCTATATCATTATTAAAACCAGGTTTGTTCACATTCTAACCATCATTATCTGTTTGCACTGTTTCAAGCTTAATAACCTTCTCTGACTGTGCTACTTCAGGCACAATATTAGGTTCAACAACAGGCACAAGCACAATGGGTTCAGTTTGAGGCACAAGCACAATGGGTTCACTCTCAGGCACAACCTTCTCTGTTTCTATTCTTTTTGTTTGTACTACCTCAGGAACAACAATTTCAGCCTCCTTTTCACTCTCAGTTGATCCATGCCACCCCAACAATAAAGGTTTTTGTTTACTAATTTTCCTCCTACTTTTGGACACTTTCTTAACAGTGTGCTCAGGTCTACTTTCTTCCTCTATTTCTTCAATGACAACAGAACTTTTAATCTCAATTTTTTGAAACTCATGTTGCTTTTTCAAAAATTCAAGTATATCTTTCCTTTCCCTTACTTCTGCATACAACTCAATCACTTTAAATCTTGACACCCATTCACACATTGCTAATTTATCCCTATCAGTTGTAATCAACTTCAAGCCAGTTTTAAAGTCCCCTATTGATTCTTGATAACAATATACCATTGGTTTTGAATCTAACTTCATCTTCTTGAACATTAAATTAATCTCCAAGATACTCATCTTATCCTTCACACAATAATCAATATATTTCCATCTCCCATCCTTGTAGTGTCTGTATCCCTTTTCCTCCCAAAACTCACCTCCAAAATACAGTTTAATTGAAAAATAGTCATCCTTAGAATCTGCATATTGATGACAAATACACTATTATCATTTCTAAACACTTACTTTACAATAATAATTAACCACAAACATGGTACTAACAAAAAAAAGGAAAAAAAAAAAACCATCCTTAAACCACCATACACATGAAGCAGCACCTTTCTGTGAGCATACAAGAAAAAAAAAATTATTCTGTGTAAAATACGAAGAGGAGTTAGCCTCTTTACCATAGAGAGAATACGGGTCAATGTGGTTGTGTACACTATTCCTGATTTTCCACTCATTAAACCTTTGCGCCATTGAAGCAGTACTGAAGGTCCTCCAAGTCTAACAGGATGGGGTTTTCAAAAATTTTCATTTCCTCACTTGAATTGCTCCACACTGCAACTACTCACAACTAACTCGTTTTCAAAATGCTTCAACAAATTTCTGGGTTTTTTTTCAAGCTACTTCGGTTGATTTTTGCATGCGACAATGGAAGAAGACGATCGAGAGAGGAACATTTTCTCAAACAAAATTTAGGTGAAAAGTGTAGGAAGTGACCGTTGACTGCCTTCAAAAGACTTATAGATGGATGGACAAAAATGCCCATGAGTTTTAGTCGGGAAAAAGTCAAAATATCGTGAGTTAATGGAATTTTTAAATGTTGACGGTGAAAACTGACGGAAGGGCAATTTGTGGAACTTTTTAAAAGTTGGAGTGCGAGTTATGAACGTTTTTTAGTTCAGGAGCAAAATCTGGAATCGAGGAAATTTTATGGGCAACTAGGATAGTTTGCCCTTATATTAAAGGGTTTTTTGGTCATAAAAGACCAAACATAAAAAATTACGTAATGTTTAGGAAAAAGATATATTGAAAAAAAAAATGTTTGGGACTAAATATATCAACACTTCAAATATTTGGGACTAAATTTACCAATCGACTATTTATATTAAAGGGCTTTTTGGTCATAAGGACCAAACATAGCATATTATAAAATTTTTAGGACCAAATATATTAAAAAAAATATTTAGGATCAAAGTTATCAAAATTTCAAATATTAAGGACCAAAGATGCCAATCTTCCAAAGTAAAATTACTATACTTTTTTTCCCTTTTTAAAGTTTTAAAGTTTTTTCTCTTTTAGTCGATTTATGACCTCTTAAATTATAAAATTATAAACATGATTGTTACCAAATTGAATTGAATTATTTTGTCAATAAAATTAATATGCTTGTCAATAAATAAACTTTTCACATTTTTATAAAATTATATTTAAAGTAAAATTGTTTTGATTAAAATATTAAATTAGTTTTTGATTTTACAAATTTTTTATAACTAATAATTAATAATTATTACTTAGTGTTCTCTTAATTTCTTTTTTATTTATTATCACATAAAATTTAAATTATTTATAAAATATAAATTGATTATTTTATTAAAAAATAAAATTATTTTTAATCTTGGATTTTTTAAATAGCAATTAATTCAAATAAATTATATGTTAAAGAATATAATATATATATAAACAGTGGTAAGAGAAACGTTTAGATATTTTTGGAAATGTGGGCCAAGGTACTGAATTCCTAAGGCAGACGGCCAATTAAAATATATATATATATTGATGATCGAAGTCCTTTTCATCGAAAATACATGAGTTATGCTAAGAATTTAATATATATAAAAAAAATTAAATTATTAATATATTATATGTTAAGAACTTAATATAAAAAAAATTAAATCGTAAATAAAAATTGAGTAAATATTTAGGACTGAAGGAAACCAATGTGAAGAAATTAACAAGTTTGCCAGCCCGAATAAGGTTGGCCAGATGGCAGTCCAAATAGAGACCGTTTGGCAAGCCGCACTCCGGGGGTACAGTCGAGACCGCACTACGGACCGGAGTCCGCTCCGCCTAGGTCCTTGGTTGGTGGCCTCAACCACTGGCCTCAGTAACCGGACTTCACTCCGGACATCGCTGTCTGGGCTAGTACCAGACAATAAATGCTCTCTGACACTGATGCAAGAGAAGTACGCCCATTGTCAGCCATGCGCAGAGCATGAGTGTACTTCTCGGACAAGTGTCTTCTTCCTATTGGAGCATATCCATCCATAAATAAACGGTAACTTCCACTTTGGGTGGATCCGATTATGGTAACCTACTATCTTTGATACTCTCTGATACTGGAATCTCTAAGAATCCTAATTGACTTTATCATTGGAGGGTCATCGCCGGAGTCCCTCTCCGGCCATTAACTTTTCTTTTCAGGTGATTCGGATTGAGGAGGTGTCCTTCTTCATCCTATTCAACATATACAAGAGTTGATTCCCGATTAGTTGGTTCCGTTACCGAGAACTCTCTTCTCTTCTCCTCTGTTCTTGAATCACATTCCCCCCTGTACTCACAAAAAGCCTCTCAAACATGACCTCTAAAGGGCAATCGAGGACATCCGCAGGACAAAGGCTGAAGGGGGGAAGCTCAGGTAGCATCTTCTTCTAGGCCAAGGTCTGAGCCTACCCAAGCAGCTGGACCTTCAGCTCATAGGCGCCCAGTTGTTAAGCGGTTGGGACGTCCTTCAGAGGATCTGAGGGACAGACTCAACCGTCAAAGGAGTCAAGCCACTGCTGATCCTGGTAAGGGCCACCCTGAGCCTTTGGAGCAGGAGATGGAAAGGCTCAGAATGCAGAATGAAGCATGGGCTGAATGGGCAGCGCTAAGCCGATGAATAGCGGCTATCGGGCAGGTGTTACCACCACTTGTGCCCATCGCAGAGGCTGCTCAAGCCACCCATGTCCCAGGAATCTCGAGAGGGACGGCCAATACTTGCACGGAAGCTCAGGTGAGGGCCTCGGCTGGCCATATTAGCGCTGTCCGTTCCAAAAGACAACGCACGCACCACACTAGGGCGAAGTTCGCGAATCTCACCATTCGTCTCGTCCTCGGGCTAAGCCTGCGGCGACGCTAAGACCCGATTCCAAGCGGTTGAGAACGTTGCCCTCACCCCCAAGGTTGAAACAGGTTACTGCCAAGTCACGGGGCATTGAAATAGGCCCATTTACCAGATGGATCAGGGAGGTACCACCAAATCCTTCCCTAAAGTTTCCTCAGTTCGCGCTGTACTCCGGACAAGCGAAGCCCCAAGAGCATATTCGTCAGTACAAATCTGCTATGGGACTTATCATTAATGACGAGGCCATGCTATGTCGAGCTTTCCCCAGTACATTGGACGATAAGGCTCTGTCCTGGTACACCTCATTGAAGTCAAATACCATCGACTCTTGGGCAACAATGGAGAAATCCTTCCTGGAGAAGTTCAGTACAGCTGGGGTTATCCCTAAAACCCGAGGCGATCTCACCAATGTTAAGCAACGGGAAGGTGAATCATTGTTGTCTTACTTGGATCGTTTCAAAAAGGTCCATGATGAAATAGAAGGTCTTAGTGAGGACACCGTACTCACATGCTTTGATGGAGGCTTCAGATCCACAGCTTTGTATACTGAGCTCCAGCTGTGAAAGCCACGCACGCTCGAGGAGATGTTCGATGTGGCCAAGAAGGTGGCCCTAGCAGAAGGCGCATCTACTTCCGTGCCAAGTGGCAACAAAAAAGGCAAAGAGCCAGAAGTTGGAGACAGGCTCCGACAATCCCCCTCCAGGAGCAACAAGAAAAAAGATAAAAAGGGGAAGGGAAAGAAGGGGGAAGAGACTTTCACTCCCCTTAGTGTCAGTAGGGAAGTCTCATTTCCCTATTGAAAGAAAGGCACATAGTGAAGGACCCCTCTCCCTTGGACCCGAACAAGGCCTGAGATCCAACTAAATTCTGCGCCTTCCACCGGGACCACAGGCATCCCATAGAAAATTGTATACAGCTGCGTCGAGCCATTGAACGCTTACTCCGAGATGGCTATTTTTCGGAGTACAAGGCGACAACCATCCCAGGAGAGTTGAAGAATCCAAAGGCCAACGAGAGAGTGGGGAAAAGGTGATCGAAGTCATAATGACGGAGGTCCCTTCCGTTTCCCAGCTCAAGAAGCAAATCCATTCACTCTAATCCACATACTCCGCTCCTGAGCTCCTTAGCAGCGGAGACACGATAACTTTCTCCCGCTCCGAGCTAGCCCTGACTGGTGAGGCCCGTCGCAACCCAATGATTGTGGAGGCCTCTCTAACGACTCCAGGAATAGATAACTACCTGGTTAGGAGAATCTTGGCAGATACCGGAGCATCGAAAGATATTCTGTACTATCGGTGCTTCAAAGAAATGGGCCTTAGTGACCACTAGCTTCACCCGAACTCCACGAGATTGGAAGGGTTCACCAACCACAAGGTGCTCGTTAAAGGAACCGTAACCCTGACGCTTACGCTTGGGAGTGGGATGGCCTCACAGAGCAGGGAGGTCGAGTTCTTCGTCATAGACATTGACTCTTCCTATAATACCATACTGGGGGCCCTGTCGCTTGCTGCGTTTGAAGCAGTGGTTTCCATGGCTTATTAGCGGATCAAATTCCCCATAAAAAGGGGAATTGGATGTGTATGTGGTAACACTCATCCACTCCTCGACTTTCTGATGAAAAGCCGAAAGCAGAAATTGGCTGAAGCCGCTGTTATGGAGCCCATGCAGATCGGGGTGGTGTTCGCCACGGCCTCAGTAAGAAGAAACCTCGTGGTGCGTACTACGATTGAACTAGCGGAGTACGAGGAGACGATCATTCATGAAGACCACCCCTCTCAGAAGGTGAAGATGGGCGCCAATCTCCCTCAAACAGAGAAAGAGGATCTAATCGCCTTTCTCAAAATGAGGAGGTCAACCTTTGCCTGGAGTACCGCAGATATGCCAGGCCTCGCTGAGGATATTGCAGAACACCAGTTGAACATCGGTTCGGAGTTCAAACTGGTGTAGCAAAAGCCTAGGAGGTTTGGCGAGGAAAAGGAACAAGCCATGAAAGAGGAAGTGGCCAAACTCCTCGCGACCGGGTTCATCAAAGAGGTGAAATACCCGACATGGCTTGCCAATGTGGTCATGGTGAAGAAAGCCAATGGAAAGTGGAGGATGTGCGTTAACTTCACCGACCTGAATAAGGCTTGCCCGAAGGATTGCTACCTGATGCCAAGAATTGATGCGCTGGTCTATTCTACCTCCGGGTACTCAACAATGAGCTTCCTAGACGCCTTCTCCAGCTATCATCAAATTAAATTGCATCAGGAAGACTAGGTTCACACCTCTTTCCGTGCCGCGGGGGGCATTTATTGCTACAAAATAATGCCCTTCGAATTAAAGAATGCCAGTGCGACCTACTAAAGGATGGTGACCAGGTATTTGAAAAGCAGATAGGCCGGAACATTGAAGCATATGGTGGTAAAGACGAAGGTCGGACTCCTTCATCTCGCCGACTTACAAGAGACCTTCGACACCCTAGATGTCTTTGACTTGAAGCTTAACCCCACAAAATGCGCCTTTGGGGTGAAATCAGGAAAATTCCTCGGCTTTATGGTCACAGAGAGAGGCATAGAGGCCAATTGTGAAAAAATCACCGCCTTGATAAACATGAAACCTCCAAGGTGAATCAAGGACTTACAACGGCTCAACAGATGCATAGCGGCACTTGGAAGATTTGTGTCAAAATCAGCTGAGAGATGCTTGTCATTCTTCAAGGCCTTAAAGGGAGCAGCCAAACAGGTGAACTGGAGCCCCGAGTGTGAAGTCGCCTTCGAAGATCTCAAGGCATATTTAAGCCAGGTCCCCCTACTGAGTGCCCCCCATGTGGGAGAGCCTCTTTTCTTGTATTTGGCGGCTACGAACTTAGCTGTGGCTGCCGCCTTAGTTAGGGAAGTTGACAAAAGGCAGCTACCAGTTTATTATGTAAGTAAAGTTTTGAACGGACCTGAATCTAGGTATCCTAATATAGAAAAGTTGGCCTACTCCCTCATTGTCGCAGCTCAGAAACTTCGAGACTACTTTGAATCTCATGTTATCAATGTGTACACTAACTCACCACTCCATCAAATTTTCCATAAAATGGATCAGTCCGGAAGATTACTCAGGTGGTCTGTCGAATTGAGCGGCTACGAGGTAAACTTCCTACCGCGGAAAGCGATCAAAGGTCAGGCGCTAGCCGACTTCATCGCTGAATGTTCCTTCTCAGAAAGGTCACCTAAACAGGTGGCCAAAGAGAACCAGGGGCCTGTTCCCGCGATTCCTGAGGACACATGGATCATGCACACCGATGGAGCCGTTAACGCCTATGGGGCAGGGGTCGGAGTGCTGATTTAGTCCCCAGAAGGTACACAATCTTTGGAGCGAAGTATGCAACTAATGTTCCAGTTGACTAACAATGAAGCAGAGTACGAGGCATTCCTCTTCGGACTCCACTGGGCCTGGTCGGCCGCCATTCGTTCTATCATAACCCTCAGTGATTCCCAGATCGTGGTCAAACAGATGACGGGAGAATTTAGTGTAAATTCTGAAAAATTAGCTAAATACGTACACTTAGCACAACGCGAGGCATAGAGGTTTGCTTTCTTTGCCATCGAGGCCATCGGTAGAGAACATAATATGCGAGCTGACCTTCTAGTGAAGATTGCCTCAGGAGAGTCACCTAATATTGAGGGAATCATGGTCGAAACGCAAGAGGCAGCATCAATAAAGTATATGAAAGTCTCATGCAAGTCGATGATGCTCCGAAGAATTGGATAGACGAACTCCGAGAGTACATCAAACACCAGAAACTGCCAGATGACCCAGCCGGGGTAAGGCAAATCTGTAAGCAGTCGGCACGATACATCATCATTGGCAATCTCTTCTATCGAAGGTCATTCTCAAAGCCACTCTTACGGTGTGTACCACTGGAGTCAACCCAAGATTTTCTTTTTGAACTGCACGAAGGCGTTTGTGGGGGTCATTCCGGGGGCCGATCCCTCGCTCAAAGAGTCATCCTTCAAGGGTATTATTGGCCCACGCTTCGAAAAGATGCCGAGGCTTATGCAAAGAGGTGCCTTAGCTGCCAATTATACTCTGACACCTGTCATACCGACTTAGCCCTTCGACATGAGGGGCATGGATCTCATGGGCAAGTTCCCAAAGGGCAAAGGTGGAGTTGAATACTTAGTTGTGGCTATGGATTACTTTTCAAAGTGGATAGAAGTAAAGCCGCTAGGACGCCCCACAGAGGATAATGTCCTAAGCTTCTTCCACGACAACATCTTCTGTCAATTCGGAGTGCCGCGTGCTGTCGTTTCTGATCATGGCACACAGTTCTCCAGAAAATTCACTTCCGAGTGTGAACGATTTCATATTAGACATTGGAAGTCCTCCGTAGCACACCCACAGGGCAACAGACAGGCAAAGGCCATCAACAAGCTTGTCCTTACTGCCCTAAAGAAGAACCTGGAGGGCAAATCGAACAAATGGGTCGAAGAATTACATCAAAAACTGTGGGCAGTCCGCACTTCGTCTAGGGGCCCCACAGGCGAGACTCTGTATACCCTCGTATATGGCTCTGAAGCAGTCTCACCAGTCGAAGCGGCACTCCCCACACAACGGGTGACCGAATATAGGTGCGAAACTAACTCCACAAGCCGGCATCTGGATCTGGATTTGCTCGCAGAAAGAAGAAAGGCAGCACGACTCCGGATAGAAGCTTATAAACAGCAGACAAAAGCTTTACATGACAAGAAAATCACTCGGAGGCCAATTCATGTAGGAGATTGGGTGCTAAGAAAGATTGAGGTCACCTCTCAGCAGGCACAAGCTAACTAGCTCACTTCGAATTAGGAAGGCCCTTACCGAGTTGAGCATGAGGTTAGACTTGGAATGTATAAACTCTCTAGGGCCGATGGGACATTATTACCAAATCCTTGGCACTCTGAGCACCGTAGAAAATTCTATCAATAACTCTACCTACTCTGGCATTAACTTGTTTTAATCTTAAGTAAATAGAGCACTGTTTGATTAAAAATGCTTAGCTGCTTTGGGAAACCAGACTAAGCTTAATATCAAACGGTTGTAATTTACTTTGAATACATGGCGTAATCAGCCCTTATGGTAAACAAGTTATTCAAAGGATACTTATTTGAGTTGCTTTGCTTGTATTATTTTACTTAGCATGTGCAATAGCATATATTGATTCTTGGTGCTTCAATGTAAAAGAAAGCAGTAAATGGAGACAAGAAAATAAAAAGAAATACGATGAATTTTCATTAACACAAAAATGTATATATACAAGAATTCCTACACTACTACAAAAAAAAAAAAAAAAAAGGAGAAGAAAGAAACTTATCCCTGGGGCTCCGTGAGGTATATCACCCCATCAGTTAACAGGGGAGTCCCAGGCTCTACTATGGGGGCCATCGGAGCCGGAGCAGGAAGCACAGGGGGAGCGGGGTCCACAAACTCAACCTCCTCAACGCCCGCGGGGACCGTAGCGGCGGGCTCAACAGCTGGGACGGCAACAAGGAGCTGGGGAACTGCTTTGACCAGGTCCTAAAAGCAAGAGACCGACTTCGGTGGAGGAACCCACTACGGAAGACCGTCCTCAGCATCCAGCTAATTAATCTCTCGGAGTTCCTCATCGGTAAAGGGAACAAAATCCACTCCACCTCAGAACCTGAGGTTTACGAAGAAGCCCCTGAAAGCATGGATGAGAGGGGCCTTGTCCTCGAAGTGAACATGCAGCTACCGCACCATATGAGCTTGTCCCTACTCCAAAAAGACGTTGGCCCGCATGCCAACAGCTGCATCGTACTCCACGGAGGCCTGAAACTCGCAGATGATGAGCTCCTTTTGGTTGGAGGAACTCAACTTCTGCAGTTCGGCCTCCGCCTTCTCTTTGCCTCCTAGGAGCTCTTTGTTGGCAGCCCGCAGTTTGGCCACCTCCTGCTCCAATTCCTTCACACGAGCCTCAGCGCCCTCGGCTCGCACAGTAGAGGCCTCCACTGCCTTTTAGAGACCCTCCTCGGCAGCCAGCTGCGCTGCCCGCTCTTCCAACTGCCCCACTTTTGCAGGCAGCTCCTCCTTCTCCTTAGCGGTTTCCGCCGCCTTGGCCTTAGCGGCGCCCAGCATAGCCTCCTCCTGTTCTACCCGCTCCAAATTTTTTGCGGCATTGGTGCTGTTCTGGTTGGACTTGTCCACCTAGTAAGCCATCTGTTGAACGGTATTGCAAATCTGCAGGACAAGAAACATAGGGATGGATCAACAAACAGGCGACTGCAAGCATATATACATCCATCAAGGCAAAGTTGAACTTACCTCAGTTAGCTGAGCGCCGCACATGTTGTTCAGCTCCCTAGGCCCCATTGTCCGGAGCTCCTCGAAGGAGGATGGAGTGCAGGCCCAGGAAATGGGGGCCAACCCCATATATCGCCTTAGCGACGAGTGGTTAAAGTCGAGCCCTGTGAGTGGAGGAGCAGACTTCTCGATCTCCTTCTTTAAATTGCGAAGGTCTTGGGGTAGCACGGGGATTGAGAATTTAGGCTGGAGCCATGAAGGGGGCTCCCGGGAGGTGGAACCCTCCGGACGCCTGATTGTTGGTGGCAAAGTTGCAAAGATCAAGAAAGAGGGCCCAAAAGTGTCAACATTTGCATGGCACCCTTCCGAAAATTCTACAACATTAAAGATATTACCTTTGGAGGTCGAGGCAACCTCATGCCTCTTGGATGGGGGGGCCTCCTTCGCCGGACAGGAAGAAGGCCTCTTATTACCGGCTCCCCCTGAGCCTGCAGAGCCCCTAGCTTCAGAGCTTGAGTCCATGGCTGAGGAGGAGACGAGGCAGGCCCTCGGAGGCCAAGCCGGGGCTTTAGCAGTAGTAGGCACCCTGGGCATGGTGGGCTGAGCCCCAGGGCTAGTGGGACCCTTGGGCGCCGCATTCTTGTTCATAGCGACAGGGGGATTGGTAGGCAGGGAGCTCACGTGGCCTTGACGCACCTGTTGACCGCCCTTCCTGGCCTCGCGGATAGCACGAAGAGACATGTCTACAAAATATAAAGCTTGGAGTTAGAACTTCGGAAATCGAAGGAAGTGACAAACTCAGAATCTACCCTGTGGGCGACACTCCGATTCTTGGGACATGCCCAGGCAATTAGCGCACTCCATGAAGAAGCTCTTGCTGGGATGGAGAGTCTAATACGGATACTCCTCCTTATCATCCATCGGCAGCAAGATTCTCCTCTCCTCTGGGGCTCCGATCCCTGCCCATTGCAGGCTCTCTTCCTCCAAGAGGAGCCAGGTGGAGAAGACCTTTTTTTGGCCTCTAGGAGTCGTCCCCAGTTCCCTCTCCACGGCCTCCAAGAAGACCCTCTCTGACTCCGTGGGATTGAGCTCTTTCTCTGGGTTAGGCCAGCTCTTCATGGCAAACCTGTTAACATTTAGCTAGAAGGGAAACCCCAGGTTGCTCTCTACCATTACCCACTTGTCCCTCCAGTCAACCCTTAAAGGAGGGGAGTCAAAGAGTTGGACCCCGACTCTCCGTGGCCTGAAGGAGACCATGTTCTTCACCATCATCATCGGGTAAAAATATAGAGAAAACAAGTAGATGGTGGGCTCCACTCCTAGCCGGCAGCAGAGCGCAATGAAGTAGGTCACTATCTAGACAGAGTTGGGGTGCAGGTGAGCCGGCTAAACCTCTACCAGCAGTAGGATGTCGGCCAAGAATGGGTCAATGGGCAACCGAAGCCCAAATTCAAAATGCAGCGTCGGAATGGCCACCCACCGGGACGACATACTTTGAAACTCATCTGAGCAAAAGATCTGGAACCTAATGAAGTCTGCCCTATAGGCCAGTTTCAACCATTGCAGCTCCGACGCGGACAACCAGTTGGGAAGCAGGGAGTAGAGGGGTGTTGTCACTTCCTCCTCAGAGCTTTCCCCCTCTTCATCATCCTCTCCCCCAACCTGCTCCTCCCCTCGGACGGCCAACTGGTTCCTCTCTTCTTCCCCAAGGGCAGCCTCATTACCCAGTTGAAGAATTTCCACTGATTGGGTGGCTTCAGAATCTTCACCACTCTAGACGACCTCCTCCTCATCACCCCTCACTCTCTAAGTTTCCACCCCTTCACCATCAATTAGGCGAATGAGTTCTTCATCCATGCCCAAAACCTCACTTCTAGCAGTCACCTTCACCATGTCTATAGGCAAAGCCATAAATGTTCGAAAAAGACAGAAAAGGGAAGGGTCAGAAAATACTACTCACCGAAGAATTTGGTGTGAAGAACAGTGGCACCGGTAAGAAGAACTAACAAGAAAAGAAGAAGATGATGTTGGTCTGAGAAGAACGGCTTGTTACTCTTCCTCTGATTGCTCTGGTTGCTCTGAGAAAAATTTGAACGATGAATGAAGGAGGGATAGCTCTTGGCTATTTTATATATAAAATAAGTAATGACGTGGCCTCTCCCTAATAATTATGCACAGGACACGACGCAGTTAATGCGTCTCTTCAACCAGAGCAGTGCGAATATCGAATGACGGCCATTAATTAGGATAGTTGTACATGGACGCGAAGGGTTTCTAATGACACTTCAAAATGAAAAGCCTTTTCACTCTGAAATAAGGGGCCACTAAAGGAAACTAATGTGAAGAAATTAACAAGTTTGCCAGCCCTGATAAGGTTGGCCAGATGGCAGTCCAAATAGAGACCGTTTGGCAAGCCGCACTCCGGGGTACAGTCGAGACCGCACTAAGGACCGGAGTCCGCTCCGCCTAGGTCCTTGGTTGGTGGCCTCAATCCTTGGCCTCAGTAACCGGACTTCACTCCGGACATCGCTGTTTGGGCTAGTACCAGACAATAAATGCTCTCTGACACCGATGCAAGAGAAGTACACCCATTTTCAGCTACGCGCAGAGCATGAGTGTACTTCTCGGAAAGGTGTCTTCTTCCTATTGGAGCATATCCATCCATAAATAAACGGTAACTTCCACTTTGGGGGGGATCCGATTATGGTAACCTACTATTTTTGATACTCTCTGATACTCGAATCTCTGAGAATCCTAACTGACTTTATCATCAGAGGGTCATCATCGGAGTCCCTCTCCGGCCATTGACTTTCTGTTCAGGTGATTCGGATCAAGGAGGTGTCCTTCTTCATCCTATTCAGCATATACAGGAGTTGATTCCCGATCAAGGACTAAATTTACTAATAATTTCTCAATAAATGCAACGACTTTGACCATAGCCCACACACTTTGGAACCATCATATGAAGTCCTGAACAAAAGAGAAAATGCAAAATTATCAAAAACGTAAGCATATAAACAAGCAGAAAATGTAGGATTAGAGACACGTAATTACGGTCCATTTTCACAATTTTTTTAAAAAAATATATTTAAATTTAAATTAAAAATTAAATTAAATTTATTTCTATATATAAATATTTAAATTCAAAATTTTTATAATTAAATATCTAACTTATTTTGAATCAACCTTTTTTTTTTAAAGAAAATAAATATATACACTTTTTATCTTACAAAGGAAAGTATGATTACATATAGAAAAATGTAATTTTTTATTTTTTATTTTTTTTTTGGCTTATAACATTATTGACAGCTATTTCGTAATCAAAGGATTTCTACCAAAACAATCACTTATTGTCAAATTCTCTAACTTTAATTTTTTTACTTTTTTAGGTTATTAAATGTTTTACAAATTATAAAATAAGTTATTTTAATTAAAAATTATTCAATTTTGAACATTTTAATATTGACGGTTTATTTTAAATAAATTTATGAGAATAAAATAAAAAATTTCTATCGTCAATTATTATTAAATTACATTATTAAACGATAAAACAATAAATATATGATTTAATTTATCTTTGAAGAAAGAAAAAGTTTATTTAAACAATCATTCTTTCACTTCTAAAATTTTTTAAAAAAAAAAAAAAAAAAAATTATAGAAAAGGGCTTTGGTTTTGAGGTGAAGAATAAAAAATATATTCTCAATGACAGATAAAGGTTACAATATGTAAAAATTGAAAGAAGAAAATGAGAAAAAATTTTATTTTGGAAAATTAAAAAATATAATTTTTATAATCTAATAATAATAATAATTGATGACATAAATTTTTTATTTTATATTATTAAAGATAATTAAAGTTAAAAAAAAAATAATAAAATATTGAGAATTGTATAATTTCCTATTAGAAAGATCTATTCTATGAGAATATATATATATATATAAAGCCTTAAATTAAAATTGAATTAAAACACGTAATAATCTCTAAAAAACAATTTGATGAATAAATTCAACCTTTGGCCATATCGATATCTCTACCAAACACAGCTAAGAAGAACAGAACAACTCTTTTTTCTGCTGCTTGATTGCCGGCTATCTTCCTTTGCTAGAATATTTATCCCCACCGCCGATCTCATGAGCCACTTGTAGACTGTAGTTGTAGGTTGACCGCCGGTACCCGTAGCACCAAGCTCGCGGTTTCCTTTTGGCCTTGCTGATCACCATCGATCAAGCTACTGGACTAGACGACCTCACGATGAGAAATAACCTGTAATATGTTTGCTGCAGTTTCTGGGTTACTTAACCTATATCTTGAGTAATCCAATTTCTTTTCAGGTACAATTTTGAACTGGTTTGTTTTCATCCTCTGTTTTTGACCCCATAATTAAAATTAAGAAGATCTCAAGTATCCATCGTTGAACTCTTTATATTTATAGAACGGTTAAAATCTTGATGTTGTTAATTTGCATCCAAGGTTGTGCAATATATCTACCAATCATGGTGTATTTGGATCATCATCTATTTTTTATGTAGTCTGACGAAATAATTCGGTCTTTCAACTGCTATATACTAATATCAAACCTTACTTTTATCCTTTTCCTTTGTCTTGTAGGTTCCATTCTTTTTCGTTTTCTCCTTTGGCTGCTGTTGCTCTACCCTCCTTTCATAAAATGTTATTGTGATTCAAGTGACTTTAATCTTTAGGAGTTGGGGATTTTCCTTGGTTTTTAATCTTACATTCAGTTGAGGACTGGAATTTTTGAATTTTGTGAGATGACTTCCACCTGTAAGATCATTGTCGACAGTTTGAGTTCTTTGGGATCAAAAT
>JAXGGT010061455.1:0-25780 GCA_035583425.1 Marsdenia floribunda
TATGATTTCTGAGGATAATCCCAGCGACTCTGATTCCATCCTTAAATGCAGCGTCAAAATTAAATTTAAGTTCCCCGAATGGTGGGGGAATCCATTTGGACGGCAAGATGTTACGGACATGAAGTCTCCTCCTGTTACCTTTGTGAATACTTGCATGCCAGTATGCCAGATATCCGCGATTGATAGAAGTAGATAGATCTGGCCAAAGGAGTGGAGGTTGACCGGTCCAGATTCTATTTCGTTCCATCCAAATGCGTTCCATCGCCACTACCGTGAATTGCTGCATTTTAAATTTCTTAGATTCATCAAGAGGAAACAGGCTATGGTCGCGCAACTGGAGGGCAATCCATTGTTTTATGTCTAGATGTTCAAAGGCTTGGAGACAGAGCTGCCACGGTGAGTTCCACCATACTAATTGGCTAGTTGGGCATTGGAGCATGAGGTGGTGGGCAGATTCAAGCGCACTTTTGTAGAGATAGCAACGAGAGTCGGCAATGGGGATGAAGCGTTCTAGATGGTCGAGCGTTGGCAGGATGTTGTTAAGTAGTTTCCACAAGAAAATTTGATGGCGACCATGTAGCTTAGGCTACGACACTAGTTTCCAGAGCTTGTGGTCAGTATGAGGAGTGAGGTTCACTTTAAGGTGCTGAATTAAAGTATAGGTTGAGCCCACTGTAAACAGCCCTGACGTGGAGGGAGTCCAGATGGGCAGATCATGCTTTCTTTCCTTGATAGGAGTATTGAGGATAAGGTGGCAAATATGGGGAGAAAAAGTCGCATTAATTGTGTCCAAATCCTAACTCTTACCGTCTGCCGTCATGAGGTCCTTGACCAGGAGGAGGTTATCCGGAATAGTACTGTCCACTGGGAATCGGTGGTCAGCAGTAGAGGAGAGCCATGGGTCGGTACTTATTGAAGCAGAAGAGTGGTGCCCGACTTGATAGCAAATTCCCTGCATTAACAAATTCTGGCAACTTTTGATGCTGCTCTAGATCCAAGATGCAGCTCGATTAGTATGTTCCCAATCTAACATATGCCTACCCCGAAGATATTTCGCCTTGATTAGTTGAACCCAAATCTTGTGCCCAGCAGTGTGGAGAGTCTAGCCTAGTTTCGTGATTAGGGAGAGATTAAGTTCCCTCATTCGACGGATGTCGGTGCCCCCATGTAGTTTAGGAGTACAAACTGAATCTCATGACTTCATATACAGGTGACGGGTAGCCTCAGTATCAAAACCCCAAAAAAAATCACGGATCATACCATCCATTTTATTTGTCACATGTTTGGGGGCAAGCACTATTTGCATAACATAGCTAGGCACCGCTTGCACAACCAATTTGATAAGAATGATTCTACCCACCAAGGAGAGAGCTTTTTTCTTCCACCCTGCTAGTTTGTCAGCCAACTTAGACACAATTTCCCGAAATGCATCAGACTTGGATTTGAATCTACAAAAGGCGTGTCCAAGATATTTTCTGGTATGATTACATTCTTGCATTCCCAGTTGGAGGCAAAGTCGATTTCTTACCACCGTGGACACATTCTTACTGAAATGTATAGTTGACTAGCTCCAATTGATGCCTTGCCCAGTCCAATCACAGTATTGTTGCAAACAAGAGAAAACCGCATGTGCTTCTTTGTCATTTGCTTTGCAATAAATAACAAGGTCGTTTGCATACATAAGGTGGGTAATCCTCGGGCTTGTCCGGGCCACTTTAATGCCAGATAGTCGCCTTTCCCATTCTGCCCGTGCCAGTATTCTAGAAAGTAGGTCAGAAAAGATTGTGAAGAGTGCCGGAGATATAGGATCCCCTTGGCGAATTCCCCTTGTAGCTGCGAGCTAACCATAGAGCGAACCATTGAGTAAAATAGAGAACCGAGGAGAATTAATACATGTCATGATAAGATCAATGAACCTCCTGCTAAAACCAAAGTTATGAAGCACCTCAGTTAAAGTTGTCCACACCACCCTGTCATACGCTTTTGCCAAATCCACTTTGATAGCCATGAATCCCATTGGGCCGGATTTAGTGTTCATATAGTGCATTACCTCATGAATAATAATAGTATTATCCCCAATTGATCGGTGGGGGATAAATGCAGCTTGGCTTGGATGGATTTTTTCTTCCAGAATAGGCCGAAGTCGGGTGGCTATGATCTTGGTTATGATCTTGAACACCACATTGCAAAGAGCTATAGGCCGAAATTGTTCCACTTTGGCTGCACCTCTTTGTTTCGGGATCAATGCTAGAAAAGTGTGATTATATAGCTGCCGTAACATGCCTGATGCAAAGAAGCCTTGGATTTCAATGACTACTACCTCACCAACGATGCTCCAGTAAGTTTTATAGAATATCACAGTCATGTCATCCAAGCCTGGGCTTTTGTAGTTACCCATAGAAAATAAAGCATTGCGGATTTCTCCAAGTTCTGGAGTAGCTATCAAGAGGCTATTTTGCTCTGATGTAACATAAGAAGGAATGAGACCCTACAAATCAGAAGGAAAACTAGGACAAGCAATTGCAAAAAGGTTAGAGAAATAAGTTACAAATTCATCACCAATTTGATTCCTATGAGTAAGCTAAGTGGCCTCAGAATTGAGGATACTATGAATTTGGTTATACCTGCGATGAATGACAGTAGTAATGTGAAAGAAACGGGTATTGGAATCCCCTTCCTCTAGCCAACAGGCTTTTGCCTTCTCGCGCCAGAATGTTTCCTCTCTCTTAGTAAGCTCATCTAGTTCTCTTTGGGCTGAATGTTCAAGGTTGATGGTGTCTTGGTCTTGGGGTTGAGATTGGTGGGTTTCAATGGTGGCTTTAAGGTGCTTGATCTTGGTATGTATGTTGCCAAACACATTATGGTTCCAACATTTAAGGGCAAGTTTGGTGTTTTTGAGTCAAGATGGGAAGAAGGTACTTCTATTCCAAGCTTCATGGATCACCGAGCTAGTATTGGGATGAGTAACCCACGTAGCTTCAAAACGAAAGCGTTTGGGTGAATGGTTAGGTTGAGGATTGGTATGGATCAGAATAGGTTTATGATTAGACTGAATGGCTAGAAGATGTCGAACTATGGTGTGTGGGATTAGCAGTTTCCATTCAGCATTAGCATACCCACGATCGAGTCTCTCTTGGATGTTAGCATGCCCCCCACAACGGTTATTCCAGGTGAAGGTTTGACCATAGAAACCCAAATCAAGAAGTCCATGGTCATTGAGAAGTTTCTATAATCCACCAGCACTAGATTG
Source organism: Marsdenia floribunda (assembly GCA_035583425.1). Classification (NCBI taxonomy): domain Eukaryota; kingdom Viridiplantae; phylum Streptophyta; class Magnoliopsida; order Gentianales; family Apocynaceae; genus Marsdenia; species Marsdenia floribunda. Next base: position 3,251 of record JAXGGT010061455.1, read on the forward strand.
ACCAACTGTCTGGCCATCCTTTTTATCTGCTTGGTGAGTAACATCATTAAAATCTCCAGCCATCAACCAGGGGCCTTGAAAAGAAGAACCAATGGTATCAATACAAGCTAAGAAAATTTTGCGAAAGGAAGGAATTGGCGAACCATAAATAGCAGAAAACTGCCATGCAAAATTTCTAGAGTCCTCAAAAATAACACAATTTATAACATTTTCATTAGCCAGCACAACCCTCAGGTTAACCAAGTCATTCCATAACAGTAATAATCCCCCAGTAGTGTTATAGGAAGGGACAAGTTCAAAATTCTGGAAACCAACAGACTGCATTAAACGGTTGATAGAAACAATACTATTACACTTAATTTCATAAAGAAAAACTACATTCAGTCTATGGGACTTAACAAGATCCCGAAGATATCGAACTGTGGCGGGATAACCATTCCTGCGATAGTTCTAGGCTAGGATGATCATGATGAACTGGGGCAGTTGGCGGCCTGCCACCCGTGCCTCAGCTGGTGTGTTCTAATCTACTACCTCTTGTATGATTACCAAACTGCTTTGTTGCCTGTGTGCACGCCGGGCTAATCTTTTGACATGGATGAAGCGCTGACAAGTAACTGAGATGTCTTCTTCCACAATTGTATGTGGTTCTGAGCCAGAATCTTCTAGAGAATCTGTCGGAGAGGGAGACAGTAGAATGTGCAAATTGGCCAATGCATGAGAGATGTCATCTTTGGCTGTAGTTCTGCTCTTCTTAACTGTGTAGTCCAGAGTAGGACACTGCCGTTTGAGAGTGGGTTTCACCAAGTAGAGAGGAGGGCCCAAAATAAAATCAACTTTGATGGCAGGTGTAAGAGAGAGATGTGGAATGGTGGGCTGGTCAGCTTGGGGGTAGGAAGTGGATAAAGAAGGTTAGGCAAGGTAGTTGTTAGGCAGATGGGCTGACTGTGGAGTGGGTAGATTCGTGGTTGGAAATATGGAGTTGGGCTCAGTGGTGGGCCAGGGATCAGGGGGGAAAGGGTTGGAAAGGAGCGGGAGTTTGAAAATTGATGATTTGATATATCAGTGAGGGGTACAGGGTGGGGTTAGCGAGGTGGGGGGTGCTGGTGTAGAGTGGGGGGTCGTAGATAGAAGAGAGCGTTGATCGGCAACAGGTGTTGCCGTGCCGAGAACCACCGGGGGGGTACTGGAGGGTGGAGAAGGTAGCTTAGATGCTTGGGTCTTTCCAGAAGAGGAGGCCCGGAGCCAAGGACAGAACCTGGGGCTGGAGTCAAGTCTAGGACGGGGGAGGGCACAGGCAGTGTCGGTGTGATTAAGTATCCCACATATGTAGCAAAAATCAGAGAGCCGCTCGTACTTGAAAGGAAGCCATAGTTGAGTTCCATCCTCCCTACGTATATGACATCCCGTTTTCAGACTCTGTGATGTGTCAACGAGGATACGGAGGCGAAGAAACTTTCTGGATAGAGGTCGATCAGATGGGAGGTCATTTTGGAGCAGTTCACCTATGTGGTTGCCTAGCTTGCTTGCATTGTCCGCATTCATGCGATTAGGGGGGATTTTGTGGATTTGTACCCACATAGGACATTTGGTGAAGTCAAGTTTTGCAAGGCAGAGGTGGGGGGGCCACAGTAATAGGTTGAGAATAGCCCCTTTACTGCCCAAAGACCAGTGGCCATAATATGATCCCTGTCATGAATACTTTGAAATGTACAGGAGATAGTATTAACTTCTAGTGATTGGAATAGGACATTGGGTCCCAAATTCCAGGCAGCACTGAGAACTATGGTGATAGCTTTGAAGTGGATGATCTTGGTAGTGAGGAAACGACCCACGATATTAAGGTTGAAAGCATGGTGTTAACTGTCATTAATGGATAGGTCCAGGAATACACCATCTGTGGCTGGCGCGGACATATTGGATGGAGAGAGAGTGGATGAGAGTTAATGCAGAGGGAGGTATGGGACAACAGTAAAGAACATGGAGGTGAAGAGGAGGAAAGATGGAAAAAAAGGGGGGAAGGAAGGACGGCGGCGCAAGAAACTGGTCCAGGAACACGTTCAATGAGAGCTGTAGAAAGCACTAGAGAGAGGTCAACTCTGAGGAGAGAAGGGAGAGAGATTCCACTCTAGAGAGAGAATCGTATGTGATCCACATATATATATATATATATATACTTTGTTCCAATTTAATTAGTCAATTGAACAATCACTAAATATATATAATAATAGTAAAAATATGACAATAACCTATCTAAACCTACAAATAAATTAACTGAAAATTTAGCAAATGAAGAGCACCAAAAACACAACCATATATATATATATTCTCTATAAAAAATGTTAAAAAAAATAAAACCGAAAAAATAAAACTTCATATATTTATATTGAAGAGATGATTATAAATAGATATTGACACACTTTTATTTTTGCCTTCAAAGTTCTCAATACCATTTGTTATATATATATAGTAATCTCTTTAACGATATCCAAAAGTGAGTAATCATTAATTATATATATAAAAGTTTAACTTCTACCAATTCTCAGTGAAGAATCAACTCCTTTAGCGATACCAGCAAATAATTTAGCAATCTCCAGCTGTGTGTTAGCAATAATTTCTGTCCTCTTGAGATCCATTTCTCCTCTTTTGGCTTCTGTTTCTGCTCTCATTCTCTCCAAATCTTTCATGGTTTCCATCCGAGCTTGCTCGGACCTCACTACTACTTCTGCTAACCATCTAATGCTTTCTGCTACTGCACAACTTTCCCTTCTCTGCTTCTTCTTCTCCGTTCTTATCTTTAAGTTTCTTGATTTCAGCTTCTCCTTATCACTACTGTAGATGGCCGGTGTGCTGCTATCTGTCTCAGTGGCATTCTTGTCACAGTCCTGATCAGATAATTTGCTGCCAACTCCATCTTCCTATCAAGTTCAGATATATATATATAATAGGATATATACATATAAGTAAGCCCATCTCAATATATGCTCATGTGGGCAAAAGTAAAATCTCTACAATAAGAGTATGTGTTCTTGAAATGTGAAAAAATCACCATATTTTATCCACTAGATAATCTGTGATACTTCTCTTGGCTTGTCGTTAATAAAATATCTCTATTTTTTGTGATACTCTATTCTCACGTCTAAATTAAAAAATATAAAAAGATATGTAATAGAATATAAGAACGACTCTAGATACCCATTATTAATTTAGAATATCCTTTTGACTATCAAATAGTTGAAAATAGATATCCTGGGACTCAATCAACCAGCCGGGTCGTGACATCTTTGTTTATAGCAGAATTGGTTTAAATTCATCAAGTTCTGGTGATAATTACAAAGATACTGTACTGCAAGTATGTAAACTTGGAAAGCATATCTTCTGAAAAGTTTCATGTCTAGAAACTCTCTCTCTACATGCAGTTGATTCCAAATTTTTTTTTTTTTTTTTTTTTTTGTCATAGAAGAAAACAATATATATATATATATATATATGAAGAGAACTGACCTTGGCAACTCGATCGAAACCATTAGAACCACGGGAGTTTTGTGCAATATTTCCATGAGGAGGAGGGGGAGGGGGAAGGGCTGTTAGAGGAGCAACTAGTTGATGTACTACTAATGGTTGTTGCGATGTTGCAGCAGGTGGTTCCAGCAGAATTATGTGAGGGCTAGAAGAAGTTGTTGCTGAAGGTGGTGGTGGTGGAGGAGGAGGAGGAGGAGGAAGCAGAGCCGGTGCCGGAGCATTTCCTCGTAGCAAAAGATCGAGACGAGAATAAAGAGGCCAAGATGAGGCATCAGCAGTGGCAGACTCAGACCTATACCTTTTCTTCATGGACTCAATCTTGTTCTTACACTGTGTTTGAGTCTTTGGAGATTTTGTTGAACTAGCACGACTTGAAACATGCTTTGCAACGTCTTCCCAATCTTGACCTTTGAGTTTTGCTCGGTTTCGAAGAATCCATTTAGCTTCATAAGCTTCGAGAAGGCTAGAGACTGCTCCTTCACTCCATTCATCTCTTTTCAGTCTATCGCTATTGCCACCTCCGCCGCCACCCCCACCGACCGTTGCTGGTGGTTTCCTAGGTGATGAGTAGTCTTCTTCTCTGTTACTATTACTATGGTTAGAGAGGAGAGATGGGTTTTCTTGATTAGTTTCTCTATCCATCTCTCCTCATACTTAAAAACTTTACCTTTGTTTAGCTGCTAACATGAAATAAGACCTCAAGAAGTTTAAAGCTTGTAGTAAGAAAAAAAGAGCATCAAGAAAGCAAGAAAGAGAAGACACAACATAAAGCCACTAGCGTTTAGAGGGAGAAAAATCAACTTATTCACAATAAGATCCTTTGTACCCCATATCACATCAAAATATACATATATTATTCATTTTATAAAACCTAAACTTAATTTAGCTCAAAATTTTTAACTAAATGAATTTAGTTTAAATATTATATATATATATATATATATGACTAAAGAAATTACAATAACTTCAAGTCATATTAAAAAAAAAAAAAAATCTTAAAATTTTAAATATATATATATATATATATATTAGATAATACAATATATTATTGGAAGGTCTTAATCTACATAACCCTTCTCTCCACCCATAAATGCAAAAACCAAAAAAAAAAAAAAAAAAAAGGGAAAAAATGGAGTTGTCAATTTTATGTTGGCCCACATCCGCCAATTAGTGGTGTTAATAGATAGAATGTACAAAGCGGAAAGCCACTATAGCCTTAGTTGATAAACAACCAATAAAACTAGTAAAAAGAAAGTCCAATAACTTTATATTCATTATATATAGGACTTGAGTTGCTAGGAGAAATTGTCTATTTTTATGAATCGAATGGAAAAACTTTTTTTAATTATAAACTCATTATTTTTATCAATTGAGTTACATTTTTAAAATTGAAGAATCGATTATTATCAGATATTTAAAGTTCAATTTAAATTTTCTTCTTTTAAAATAAATAAATAGAAAGGATCTATTAGTGGGCTAAATAGATAGTGTATGTTAGGGAGGGGGTGGGATAAAGGTAGAAGGAAAAGACAGAAGCAATTAGGGTGAGAGAGAACCAATGGAAGAAAGATGGTGAATTCGGGGTAGAGAGAGATAGTGGGAAACCAAAGAATACTTTTTTTTTTTTTTTTTTTTTTTGGTAAATTTAATATGCCTTTCAAATAAGTCAATCATAGTAAGCTAACTTTTGCATTACTTTTTGGTAGTGTTATCTTTTTTGTAGGTGTAATGTAATGTTGGGGGGGAGGTTATTATGCTATTCTTTTGGTTTTGTGGGTTTGATAGTATTTTGGCTTTTTGCGTTGATATGAAGCCAACCATGACATCCACCGACGGTGGTGGTCAAGTCACGTGGAGCTGTCACCCACTCTCCATCTCTCACGCACCACACTACTTACTTACATGGAGGCAGCAGTTTAAATTATAACCTTCTTTTTTTTTTTTTTTTTTTTTTTCAATATTAATAATAAACTTTTAAAATTAGAAGTTTCCTTCATAGATAATAGTTTGGTTTATAATTCGAGGAGTCATGAATTCTAAACATGTTAAAAGGTAAAATTATCACAATTTTTTTTTTTAAAAAAAAAGTCAATAATCTATTTATATATTATGAAATTAAATTTATCATTCGTTAAACTTGTATATACTTTTATTAATTAAAAATTATATATATTATTGTAAAATTTTATTATTAAATATTATCTCGTATCACATTTTTTATTACCTATTACGGATAAACTTTGGTCTATTTGAGACTTATTTAATAATTTACTCGCTTTTATTTTGGCTATAAATTTTTATTTTTTTCTTCTAAATCTACTTAATTACTAAAGTAATTAATTAATTCAAGTCATAGATTTTTAAATAGAAAATTATTTAAATTGATTCATATCTAATTGGGTTATTAACTTTATTTTCCATATACAAGAAGATGTGTGATAAAGCATGTGCATATTTAGTTGAATAGTGATTGAAAATATGAAGTATGGTAACAACTTTAATGCAAAAATTTACAAAATTTTATTGTATAAAATTTATAAACTTTTTATTTTGTAAATTATATTTAAGATTATACAAATCGATCTTAAAATTTTAAAATTTAATTAATTTGTTTGGATCAGTTTGATTAGTCGATTTACTGGTTTATGAGTCTGATATAAATCAATCTAAATCGATTTGATATTTTTATAATAATTTTTTAATATAATTTATAGTTAAAATCGGCAAGTTCATTCTATTCCACGAACCAATGAGTTTCCATATTAATTTTTTTTTTTTTTTTCCTTTTGAAAGTCCATATTAGTTGTGTTATAAATTATGTGGATTGTTAGTTGAATAATGACGAAAAGTATGAAGTTTGATAATAACTTTATTGCAAAACTCCTCAAAATTTTATTATCTAACAAAAAAAATGAATGAAACCCTAATTCATAGGATAGTCAGAATTGTTTATTTAATAGCAGTACATACCGGAGACAAATAATATCAAGTAATATTTTAAATTTTAAATACCTTTAAATTTGTTTTCTATACGAAAACAAAATATATTATAATAAATTATTAGTGAATTTAGTCTTTGGTACTAAATAAATTTTTTTAGTAAATTAGGTTTCTAGCATATAAAACATTTGTGTGTTATCTTCTTTCAATCAGACATTTGGCAAAAAAAAAAAAAAAAAAAAAAAAAAAAGCAAATTCAATTACTTTTGTGTTTGATTAACTAATTTTTCAAAGGTAAAATGGTCATTCAAAAAATGCATTTTAAAGGAAAAAAAAGAAAAAACGAAATTTAGATCATGAAAAACATGCACAATGGCCATTTAGCCGAACACCACATCAAAAATTCCACCCAAATGTATATTTCTAAACCTAATTTATCGAATAATGAATGCTTATGTGGGAGTATAATAGTTGTTGAATTTTAATCTCGATTTTTGTTGGAATTAGGGTGATGGGAGTTCTGATTACTTTTTTAGTTGTATCCTCCAATTAACAAAGAAGCAAAGAATTTTAATAGATGGACTATTGAGAAAATTGGGGAAAATTGAAGAAGAAGGGAGATTGGATTGAAGAAGATAAAAAATTGAATCTATTAATATATTTATTGGTTTTGTTGCTATTTGTAATTTTGTGGGGAAAAAAAAAAACTGGTTATTGAACGAAAGATTTTGTTTGGAAGTATCCGATACGGCTATTTTGAGAAAATTTTTAAGTTAATTTAGTTTGTTATACGAGTTTTTGTTTGTAATATATTTTAATCATGAAATGAATAGAACAATGGTTTGATCAAAGTGTTGTAGAAGATATATTTTCCATGTCAATTTTAGTAATTATAGTAATTTTTAGGATAAATTGTCAATTTAATCCCTTAAGTTTATGTTTTGATCTATTATGGTCCCTCATGTTTATTTTTATCGAAAGTAGTTCCTTAAGAATTTTTGAATTAATCAAAGTGGTCCTTTGACCGTTAACATTCAAATATTTCGTTAACTTTCTTTGCGTATGCCTCTATATATTTTTGTACTTTTACACTTCTGTATCCCATTAAAAAAATTAGTTAATTTTTTTTTAAAATTTTTTTCTCTAATTTTGAACAAAAGGACAAAAATACCACTCTAAAAAAGCACGTGAAAAGGAAGTTAACAGAATATTTGGATGTTAACGGTCAAAGGACCACTTTGATTAATTCAAAAATTTTTAAGGGACTACTTTGGACAGAAAAAAAAAATTATGAGGGACCATATCATATCAAAATATAAACTTAAGGGACTATATTGGCGATTTATTCTAATTTTAAAAATTTAGAAATTTAATCCGCGAAAAATAATTTTTTTAGGATTAAGTGTTTAAACGGACAAAATGTTTAAAACTAAATCGGTGATATAATTCATATTATGATTTTAGAAAAATGATTTATATTAATGAAAATTAGCAAAACAACTGTAATTATATAAACGAAAAAATTATCCATCTACCATTACATAAAATCTAAAAATGAAAAATGTTAAAAGTAACTCGTAATTATAACTTCCTTTTTTTCTACCAGAAGAAATTGGATTATAGTTAGTAAAAGGAATATTAATTAGGTTTGCTTTTTCTACTAAAATAAAATAACTTATAATACCTTAAGAGAAGAAATATTATCAAGTCATACATGGTGAACATATCTGTCCTCATCCCTCCTTATAGGAAAGAAAATTAAAAACAATATTTTATATAAAAACTTTTATTTAATTATTTTTTTTTCAAATCAAACAAATGAAAATACAATATCTCCATTTTTTTCACTATCTAAGTACATATAACTTAAAATTGTACTGTTTTTAATAATAATTATTCCTGTGAAATTATATACAAATTATTAATTAATAATAATTTGCATATTTTATGATTTTATAAATCTCTATTTTTTAAAATTTATTTATAACTTTGACACTTCTTTTTTTCAAATATTTCAAAAAAAAAAAAAAAAAAGTGAACTAAACTGAAAAAAGAAGAAAATAAAAATAAATAAATAAATAAGAAAATATGAAAATCAGTTCCATAGTCGGATAATTAAGAATTGCAACTGATATAATGCAAAATATATTAAGAATTTCTAATATATATTAGCCTTCACATTCGTTTCGGTTTAAAAGAATTATAATAAGTCTCTTAATAAATAAAAATTTACTATTTCAAAATAAACAAATATTTTCTATTATCACTTCATGGTAGAAAAATTTCGTACAAAATTTTTAACAGTACTAGATACATGATTATTATTAAAGAATAAAATTATTAAAGAATAAAATAACAATTTTATTTCAATTTTGTCTATTTTTAAAATCATTCAATCTCGAGAAATATTACCCTATAAAACATTCAAATTCTATAAGAGAAATTTGAGATGCCTTAATACCTTAATATATTTAGGCCCTTTAATAATCTATTGTGTGCTTATGTGTATGACACATACAAAAATTTTAAGCAAAATTTATTAATTATTGACTAAAAAGATCGATTTAAACAATATGAATTAATTAAATGATTAATTTATTTGAAAAAATTTAGAACCAACTCAATAATTAAAAATTATTAACGAATTAAACCGAGTAATTATCTAACTTAACATAATTTTTAATATTACGTAATTAATTTTCTATAAGAATAAATATATATATATATATATATATATATCAATTTTTTTAATACTTATTAAGGAAAATTTTTTAAGTTTAATATAAAATTGGGACACGTGAGTAATGTGGCACGCAATATTCATAGGGATATCTTTCTTCGTCAGCCACAACTTTGTCATGCATTGCTTATTTAAAGTAATCTAGCATTTCTCCTTTTATTTATTAATTAATTTTTTTAATCTTCATTGTAGAAGACAGAATCTACAAATTTATTTTTCTTAATAATAATAATTATTGTTGTGAAATTTTATTCAAATCATTGATTAATAATCACTTGCATAGGTTATCATGATATAAATCTTTTTTTTTTTTTGGTGAATGGATATCTATTCATTGTCATCGTCCTCAGTTATGGGACCATTATAAAAAACAGAGGTACCTCCTCTATCACACCAAGCAAAAGGTGGGAGGAGTTCTAGTTAAATGAAACCACAAAAAGAGTTTTTAGAAGCCCATTTAGCAATGTTGTGTGCACAAAAATTACAATGACGATAGATATGATGAATACTCCATTGACAGTGCTGTTTGAGTAGCTTTTTTCCTTTGTCAATGTTGCCTTTGGCTCTCCGTTCTTCAAAATCTGCAAGACCTTGTAGAGCCATGACCACATTAAAGGCATCTCCCTCAAATGAGACCAGTTGTAGTTGTAGGCTATCTGCTATTTCCAAGGCATGGACAACAGCTTCCATTTCAGCACAGTAGGCGTTGTGGGATATAGTTCGCTTTACCCATGCTCCAACATTGATTCCCTATGCATTTCTCAGTACTACCCCAGTGGTAGTAATTCCATTCTCAAAGGATGCATCAAAATTGATTTTATGTTCCCCCTTGCGAGGAGGTTCCCACCTGGCATTGCTGGCATGTCTTCCAATGACTACTTTTAACTGCAATTTGAGTTGGCTCTGATGCTAGTATTTCAGATAGCTTTTATTTATATGCTCAGATACCTCCTGCCAGTTAGGTTGCTTTGCTCCTTTCCAGATATTATTGCAAATCATCTAGAGGTGCTCCATTGCCAAAACAAAAAAGTTCAGCATCTTCAATTTTTCAGAATCAAGCAGAGGGAACAGGTTGTCTGTGTCCAAGAGAAATTGAATCCATTGGTGAGTGAGGAGGTGCTGGAATGCTTCAAGTCGAACTTGCCATGGAGAGTTCCACCAAATCAAACAAGTAATTGGGCAAAAAAGAAGAATGTGCAAAATAGATTCTTGTCCGTTGTGACATAGATAGCATTCTGTATTGGTCAGGCGGATGGCTGCTTGAAGTTGATCCTTGGTTGGAAGGGTGCTAGTGATCAGTTTCCAAATCCAGAGTTTATGTCTTCCATGGAGTGGATTTTTCCAATCTTGACTCCACAAGTTTCTAGATTCACTTGAGATAGAGGTCACTTTGCCTTGAATGATTTCTCTGTTTGTCGATTTAACAGAGAAAGCCCCTGTAGTGGAGGGTGCCCAACAAGGCGGTCCTACTCCTGAAAAATAGGAGTATTGATGATCTTGGTGCTAATGTGAGGTGGAAATATATTTATGATCTTGTGCTGGTTCCAATTCTTCCCATCTTCGGTCATTAGGTCGCTCACGAACATGATTTCTTGGTTGACAGCTTGATCCCCAAGCAGCTGAAAGTTAGGGGTGTCAGCTAACCAAGGATCCTTCTAGGCATGTAGCATAGAATTTTCTCCGACTTGGTAGCATAGACCTTTCTGCAGGAAGTTCAGGCTATGTTTGATACCTCCCCAAATCCAAGAACTGGCTTTGGTTGTCTGTTCAAAGTCTAATGTTCGCCTACCTCTGAGATACTTTGATATGATAAGTTTAACCCAGTTCTTATCCAATGAGGAACATAGATTCCAGCCCAGTTGGTAGTGAATGCTAGATTAACATCCTTCATCTTCCTTAATCCCAAGCTACCCAAGTACTTGAGGGTACAAATGACATCGCATGCTTTAAGGTGTAGATGGTGTCTATCATTATCATCAAATCCCCAGAAAAACTTTCTCATCTTCCTATCAATCTTGTCATTAATGTAATTGGGCATGAGGAAAGTTTGCATGATATAGGATGGGATGGAGTGTATCACTAACTTTAGCAAAACCAGTCTTCCTGCCATGGAGAGTGTGCATTGCTTCCATCCACTTTTGTGCTACCTTACCCACGATGCTATCAAATACTTGGGATTTGGAGTTGAATGTGCAAAACGGATGCCCCAAATACTTCCCCCTGTGATCATACTCTTTCATCCCCAGCATTCTATATAAATTTGTGCACTCATGTCTTGCTACATTATTGTTGAAATGGATAGCCAATGTGTCCCAATTTATGGCTTGTCCGGTCCACTGGCAATATTTGTGAAGGCATGCGGTCACTTTAGCAGCTTCCTTCTCATTTTCTCCACAGTAGATCACAAGGTCGTTTGCATACATCAAGTGTGTGATCTTCGGACTTGATCGATTCACTTTAATTCCATGGAGAAAACCACCATTTTTTGCATCAACCAAAATTCCAGAGAGTATGTTAGAGTAAATGGTGAATAAAGCCAGAGATAAAGGATCTCCTTGTCGAAGTCCACGCTTAGCCTGAAAATAACCCAAGAGGATCCATTGAGTAAAATGGAGAAAAATGTGTTAGAGATACATTCATGAATAAGGGAGATTAACATATCATCAAATCCATGCAAGTAGAGTATGCTCTAGAACATTCCATTCAACTCGATCATATGCTTTGGCTAAATCCACTTTAATGGCCATGTGACCCTTCCTTTCTTTTTTGTTCTTCATGTAGCACATAACTTCATGGTTGATAATGGTGTTGTCTCCAATAGATCGGTGTGGGATAAAAGCAGACTGTGATGGATGGATGATATCCTCAAGTGTACCTCGGAGTCGTTGTGCAAGAATTTTGGTTATCACCTTTAGGATGACATTGCATAATGCAATAGGTCGGAATTGTTCCACTCTACTAGTGTTTCCTACTTTCGGAATTAGGGCAATGAATGTATGATTGAAACCTCGTGGGAGTGTCTTGGTCCGAAAAAAATTCTGCATTTCCTTTGTGACATCTGCACCAATAATGTTTCAGTAATTTTTATAGAAAACTGAGGTAAATCCATCGGGTCCTGGGCTCTTGTATGCTGCCATAGAGCTCACAGTTCTTTGAATTTTAAGGGCAATAGGCATAGAGATCAGAGCTTCATTTGTAGGCTAGGACACTGTTGGCATAATCAAGTCCTGCATCATAAGAGGAAAACTAGGAGTAGAACTAGTAAACAAGTTAGAAAAGAAAGCCACAAATTACGCAGCAATTAGATTCCAATCAGTAATCCGTTCATTACTAGAATTGATAATTCTTGTGATATTGTTGTACCGTCTATGGATGAGAGTTGTGGTGTGGAAGCAGTGAGTATTTGCATCCCCCTCTCTAAGTCATCTAGATTTGGCATTTTCTCTCCATAGCATCTCTTCTCTTTTCAAAAGTTCATCCAGTTCTTTTTGTGCACCTTTCTCATGACGAAGAGTAAGGGGAGTTTGAGGAAGGGTTTGAAGATGTTCTATGTAGGATCTAAAGATGATATTTGTTTGGAAATGACCAAAGACATGTTTGTTCCAAGATTTAAGAGACAGTTTGGTGCTTTTAAGTTTGGAAAGAAACTGGTTGCCTTTATTTCAAGCTACTGAAATTAGTTGCCCGGTGTCAGGGTGGTCGACCCACATTGCTTCGAATCTAAAAGGTTTAGGTTTGGAGGTAGGAGGTGGGGAGGTATGAAGCAATATTGGTCTATGGTATGAGTGAAGAGCAGAGAGATGGGTGATAGTGGCCTCTTAGAACAAGATTCTCCAAGTAATGTTGTCAATTATTGAAACGTAAAAAAAAAAAAAAAAAAAAAAACAGAATCAGTTATGATTACTAATATATACATATATATATATATAATCACCTTGACATTCAAAATTATTATTTTTTTATTTTATTGATAAATTCATTTTGAAATAGAAAATTACATAATATAAAAATGAGTACTAAATTAGTGATCTCGAGTAATATTCATAAAGACATTTATTTACTTGTATCAAATGTAATGTTTAACATTTTTTTATTTTTTATTATTTAATAAATATTAAAATCCATGAATTGTCTGAGTATAAAAATTATGATTACCCATATAATAATTTATAAATGAAACAAAGATAAAAATATTGTTATGCAACAGAGTAATGTACGAGATTTTTGTTATTAAATGCCTTTAGAGGGGTGCTCTTTTTCTCTCTCTCTCTTTTTTTTTTTTTTTTGCTTTTTCATTTTTAAAAATTTTTGACAAATTTTGTTCTTCTCATGTACTATTTATATGTCAAAAAGACTTAACTCAGTTAATAACAATGTTGCTTATGATTGGAGAGGTCACGAGTTTAAAACATTTCAGAGACAAAAATACCTCAAAATTAAAAAAAAAAAAAAAAAAAAAAATCTACGATTTATATAAGTGCACTTCAATCTATTGTAATATTTTTTATAACACTTAATTAAAAAAAAAAAATTAAATATTAACTTATTGTAGATAATTGTTCAATATAGTTCCTCAACGATTATTGATTATTCTGAATTTTTTTTTTTTTTTTCCAAACAAATTGATCCCTTATCGATTATTTCAATCTATCGTTCTGGCCAATAATTCATAAATTTCGTATAAAATCTTTGCATATGCTAGGTACAAGATTATTAAAGAACAAATTGACTATTATATTTCAACTTTATTCATTTTTAGATCATTTTATTTTAAAAGACATTAAATCATATAACAAATTTTTAAAATTTTATACGAGAAATTGGAGATATACCTTAATAAATCTAGGTCCATTAACAATCCTCCCTTGCATGCTTATGTGTATGACGCATGCAAAATTTTGATCAAAATTTATTAATTATTGGCTAAAAGAATTTATTTAGAAAATCAAAATTAAATAAGAGATAAATTTATTTGAAAATATTTAAGACCAACTAGAATATTTAAAAATTATTGAGGGATTAAAGTGAGCAATTATCCACCTTACCATAATTTTTTTAATATTAAGTAATAAATTTTGTTAGAATAAATATATATATATACATATCAAGTTTCTTAATACTTGTTAAGAAAATTTTTTAAGGATACTATAAATTGGGAAAGATGAATAATGTGACACGGCTTTTGACCCAATTTGACAATGGGGCCGTCCGTCACTCAAAACTTTTTGCGGTTCATTGGAATCTCTTTCTTCGTCAGCTACAACTTTGTAAAGCATTGCTCATTTAATGTAACCTATCATTTCTCCTTCTATTTATTAATTAATTTTATTAACATTTTCTGCAGAAGACAAAATCAACAAATTTTTTTTTTTTTTCGAAAGAAATTCAAATTATTTTGGAATAATTCATTAATTTGATCTCTTAACTTGTATATTTTTACAAACTATGTCTTTATTATTATTATTATTTTCTTTTTAAGCCAACATGGTCCTTTCATACCAATAGGTGCTCTTTCACACGCTCAAAGAAAAGAGACTATTTTAAAAAATATATATAAATTAAGGAACCTTATTAGCTAAGTAAGAGAAGATAAGGGATATAATAAGCTAAAAACAAAATTTATGATTTAGTCTTTTGGTAAAAGATAAATTTGCGGTTGTCATCAAACCGGCCAAGATTAATTTAAAAACTAGAAAATAATATAGTACTCACCAGATCATCTCCCAAGGAAGCCTTAATCGTTAAATCAATCTAAAGAACTCACTGATCTTAATTGAAAAAGGAGGGGAGTTTTATGTTTAATATAAATTTATAAACAAACAAACAAGATAAAATAGAATGTAAATCAATAATGAGAAAACGTAATCAGCCTAGGTTGATGCTCCAATTCTATTCGTCCTCGTTCTTCTTAATATTTTCAAATTCCTAACCTGATCCCTTGATTGAATACTAATTTAGAACCCCAAATTAGAATTCTATTCACCAACTAACAACCCGCTAGAATTCGATTAAGTATTAATAGGTTTCCTAGACAACCGTCTATTCTATCAACTCATGTTTAATCTAAGACCCGTGAACATTAAGGTAATCTATGAATCCATAAAAAATCCAAATTCGAAAGCAATCAAGATAGAGATAAACACATAGATTCAATTAGCAACCGCCAATCAAAACTAAATTTAATCTCAACAATCCATTCAAACGAATAAACATTCAATCTCATCTATTAATGCAATCAAATATGAAAACTAAATTAAAAACTCGAGATCAATGATGTTCTTGAACTTTGAATTGTCCTAGAAGCATCTTCCCCTAGATCAATTACAAGGTGTTTAGGGTGCCATTACAAAATCTTATAATGCCTCTGTGATTTCTCGAAAATCTCTCTCAACAATCGCGATGAACAGTACTGCGTGAATGGTACCGGCGTGAACAGTAACCACCTCTCTTCTCTGATTTTCGAACTCGTAGCCTAACAACGGACATAGCCCGCGTCCACCTTTTCAAATCTAATCTCTTCTCCTTTTAATAAAGTTTTCTCCTCTTTTTCTTGGACTTTACGGGCCCCTTCAATCTATGTCGCCTCTCTTGCATATTGGGCTTCATAAAGCTATAACATGAGGTCCGCCAGGTCATTTGGATTTGGGCCTGAAATAGAATAAAAATATAATTAAAAACCCAATAATTTTATATTAATCTTATTAAAGCATAATAATCCAAATAACAAATAAAAGTCCTATGAATGGTAGAGAGATATAGTAAATACTAAGTATTGAGGGTTCAAAATGTATAAATATATATGTTATCATCTTTATTCTTTGAATTTTTTATACGGTTAGATCTCTTGTGGTTTTATATATATATATACACTCTCCCAAAAGCTATACCTTATAGGTATGGTTAAGATACTTCTGCTTAAGCTTTGTCAGCCCACCATGCTCCCTATGGCGCGTGGGTTGAACTGGGCAATTACCTAGATTCAAACTCTTATCTTACGAGACATAGAGACTTAAGCTTGGCTCGGATACCAACGCAGTGACTTGAAAGAGATATTATGACCAAGAAGTATGAAGTTGAAACATATCTTAAGGGCAATTACCCCAGATTCAAACCCTCGTTTCATTTTAATCAAATTATTTAATTAATTTCACTCAAACATGAAAAAATATATCCATATATATATATATATATATATATGATTTTTTCAAAAGATTCAATATTTGAGTCAAATTATATATTTGAATTTCATTTAAAAATAAATACAATTCATAGGAAAAAAAAATTACAAAAACATATTTTACGAGTAAATATTTGAATCAAACATTATATTTAAATCTCGCTAGGAGATAAATAGGATTCATAAGAAATAAATAGGATTTATTTTAAAATAAATTAAGTTGAAATAATATGACTCTAAACACATACAAATCTTAGAGTTTAAATTTATTTGGAATGCCCCCCCATCGTATGTTATTGTCATATCAGTAAACAAACAACTGAGATTCGGAAAGAGAATTGAGAGAAAAAGAATCTAAGTAATACTTTCTTTTCAACAAAAAACAAACAAAATTTTCTCTTTTTTTTTTTATTATTTTTTTGCGTAAAAATTTTAAATTTCCTCCTTTTTTTTTTTGCATTTTTTTCTCTCGCAAAACAGACTATTCTTTTTTACTTTTATAGACTTCTTTGATATTAATATTGTTGTACATAAAATAGTTATACATAAATAGATTATTTTAGTACATAATTAATTATAAAAATACTTTCTTGTGTTTTCTGTGAATCAAGACTTTCAAAAACTTTATACTTCAAGATATTATTCTAATACATATTTAACTATGTTTGTGAGTAAATTTTGAAGAATAATCAAAATAGTATGGAAAGAATTAATAATCTATCCAATGTTTTTTATTCTTTGATTAAATTAGAATCAAGTTTATCAAACTACTCTCAATGTATCTATCACTTAAAACATATATTGAGGAATATTTAAATAAAATCAAGATTATCTATCACATAAGAAAATTATCAAAACTAAAAAATATTTGATAGACTTACGTTATAATAAAACTATTTCTAAAACTAGACACGTTAAATTAAAATATAATGAATAAATATATAAATCAAAATTAGAAAAACGTAATCTATTATAATCCTCAAAATCATTAATCAATCAATGAATATGTAATACCAGTACATTTCACAAAATGAAAATCATAATCATTCATAATTATTTCATAACTCATTATTTTTTATTTTCACAATATAAATATAATATTAGAAAAGAAAGAAAAGGAATTTTTCTCACTTCCCTCTTATCATAAAGGGATAACCAGTTCCATTTACTCACGTTTTGTTCCCTAGGTCTTCTCCAGAATCAATTCTTAATATAATAAATTCTAATTAATCATTGAAATCAACCGTGTAATTTTCTAATGACATAAGATTAAAAAGACTAAAACAATAGAAAGATTCGTACCTTTTCCAATCATCTCAATAAAACCCTTAATCTCTATTCATTCTTTGTCTTCACGTTTCCTTCATTTTCTTTATCATCACTTGTTTGGTCAGAATACCCAAAAAATTCAATAAGGTTAACAATTAGACTATTTATTATCTAATGCCTAATATTCTCAATATATTATAGTTTAATCCATAATAAAATATGCATTATTTGCTTAATAAATTAAATAAATACTTATATTGATTACCTGAAATTGGAGCAAGGTATTACAATAATACCCTCCATATTTATGATTTATCACTCTACTACACAAAACATTTGGTTGTTTTAGGTAGCGCCACCCCAAGTATGCAAGACAAGCATTATTCACTTTCCACAAACGTGGTAAACCAAGCCCTCCTCAAATAACATAAGGTATTAGAAGGGAAAAAAAAATCAAGGACTTAGCTCAGTTTGCTTTTCGCCTAATTCAACATAGAAAGAGCATAGAATATGCTCTATTAATCTGGCTTTGAAAATGGGTGCTTCATCAAACAATAACAAATCATCTGCAAAAACAAAATAACAAAGTGATAGCTCATCCCTGGATAAGTGAATAGGTTTCTACTATTTCATATGTACTACTACTTCATTAATTTCATGGCTTAATACTTGTATAAAAAATACAAAAGGATAAGGGGATAGGGGTATCCCTCCATAGTAAACCCCAAGTAAGCTCAAACTCTTCCAAAATATCTCCATTATAGCACACTTGCAAGGTCATGGAGTCACTGTATCCATGATTAGATTCAAGTAACGACATTGTTTGTGTGCACCCCTTACCCTGTAGCTCTCAACACCAAGCTAAGAAATTCCCAATCAATTAATATTAGGCTTTCTCCAAATATAATTTCACAACTATTCCATTCCTATGGCCTTTTTTCCTTCTCAACGTATGTGTTATCCCTTGAGTAATGACGATGTTATCCATGGCAAGATGTCAAAGTATCAAGCTTGGCTGATAGACACCCACAAGATATTGCATAAGTGGTTTCAATCTAGTAGTAATGACTTTTTCAAATCAATTTCATAAGCACGGTTCACAAATATATAGGTCTAAATCGAGCCAAATTTTCAGGATTCCCAACTTTTGATGTCAAACATAAAAGTGCATTATTTACCTATGTTAGAATGCAGCCTCTATTAAAGCTTTTTGTACAAATTCAATAACAAAGGATCTGACAATATCCTAATATTTTTGAAAGAAGGTTGGAGGAAAATCATCTAGCCTAGGAGCCTCATTTTTCCCCAATTTAAACAAAGCTTGTTTAATCTCCAAAGCTGACACCTCCCTATTCAACCAAGATTTATCTGCATGAATAAGCTTAGGAAAGTCCCACGATTCCAGCTCACTATAAGTTAATGTAAAAATTACAAGCAAGTTTCTATGGATTGTAGAACCATTTTCCTTTCTCATCATTCAATGGTGTCACCCTGCTCTTCTTTCTCTGAATAATAGTTGAAGCATGAAAAAATTTAGTGCTATGTTCCCCTACTTCCAACCATTGAATCCTACATTTCTTATGGCACAAACATTCTTCTGTTTCAAAGTAAGACTCAATTCCTCTCTTAACCTATGTTCTAGGCCTATGAGGTATTCCTTATTCCTATCCCCTTGCTACATTGCACCCCTTCCAGACATTCCAAAATATATTTTTTCCTCTTTCCAATATGACTAACACATGGAGATTCCAAACTTACCATGCCTCAAAACAAATCCATCCTTTCTAAGAGATCTATATGTGTATCCTCACACGCCTTAAGGATAACCATCTTGAAGTCAAGATGGGTATACCATGTCAAGAACATCTTGAATGGTCTAGCACTAAAGCTGATAGCCCTCCTTGTTGGTTCAATCAATAAAGAATAGTGGTCTAATCTCAATTGGGGCATATGTGAGACCATATCATCTAGGAATAACAGTAGCCTTTCCTAGTTTCAAAAACTTATGTCAGTTCTTGGCTAAAAATTTTCTTTTCCACTTTGCATATTTGTCCAAGAAAACCTTGGATCCACAGATCAACCCGTGCAAACTACTTCACACCTATCAATCAAAGTTTGTAGGTATCTATTCTGTTGTCTTAGTACCTAATGCTCTCCCTTTTTTCATCCATAGAATCGAAACTCGGATTGAAATCTCCTGTCACAAACTAGGGGATGTATAAACCTTCACTAATACTATTTAAATACCTCTCTACTTCATCTTAGAATTGTTGTTTATGTGAACCATATAACGTAGAAAGGAGCCAAGTAATATATTGTGGTCCCCTAATCACCATATTTATTACTTGATCATCAATAGTAGTTGTCTCAATATGTATTTTAGTTGAATTCCATTTGACTCAAGTACCCCCTTTACCTTGAAGGCAAGAAAGTCAATTAGCAAAGATTTAGCCAAAATACCTAACCCTGCTCCAAATTCTAGTCTAAACAAAGATAAAAATTGTCGGATTATGCTTTCTTAATGGGAACAACAGGTGTCTCAAAAAATTTGTGGAACTTGCTCCCTAGAAGTTCCACACCATTATTCTTGGGCAAAGCATATACAAGAGACCATGGGAGGTTGATCTACCTCCATATCTTTCAAATCTACACAGGCTTCAATTTGGGTCCCTCCAACCGAATATTTGTAGCTATGTCCATAGATCAATATTAGTTCAAAAGTTCAGATAGTCCCTCCTTCAAAAGGGTCATATATGTAACTCTTTCCCTGGACTTTACTCCTTCCATTATTACTTTGGGGTGTTAAATTTTCACTGAGTAAATTATGCCTTGGAATTATCTTGTTGAATTCTTTTTTGAGAGATTTTCTATTTTTCTTTTTCTTTCAAGATAATTCTTTGGTACTGGCCCTCTCTTGAACTCTTTGGGCCTATCCTGCACTCCTTCTGCTTTGGATTGCTCATTGGCCCATTCTCATGGGCTTGGCCTCTTTACAGATTTCTATTAGGCCCAAGAATGGATTGGATCCTTTGCTTCAAGGTATCCAAAATCTGGTTCCACTTATCCTCTGAATTCAAACCATCGAAAATAAAGAACCTGAATTGGGTTGATGATTTATCTTAGGTGATACGAACCCTTTAATCCTATAGGTTGGTCATCTCAAAGAATGACAGAAGGGATTACTAGGCCTAGACTATCAAGTACCTGATCCAAATTATAGGTTTCTTGATCCAAATTAATTAGGGTTTCTTCTATGAATTCCTTTATCAGTGATTGTGTCGATGGTAAATGGTTAATCTTAATTGTTATTTTCCCCTTCTTCCATTCTAGGGCAACATCCAAAGGTCAAAAGGAGACTCTATATGCCTACTCATTTGAGGAGTAGACCCAGAGTGATTCTCATGGTAGACTTTTGCAGCTGCTCGTCGAAAAGTTTGACAAGAATTTAGATGGCCAGATTTACCACACCCAAAACATATTAAATGTAAATTAAATGTAAGTCCTTATGTTCCACTCATTGTTGGCATCGTAATTTGGTAATGAAAGGAACTAAGGTAGTAGATAAATTATCTTCCATGCACACCTTTGCATATCTTCCCTATGATGAATTAGTCATTGCATCAGCAATCCGAGTTGTTCTGCCAATGGATTTGCCCATTGCATAAAGAATTTCTTCATAGAGAAGATCTAATGCGAGCTTGCAAAACTTTGCCTAAACTCGAGTAGCTTATACAGATTCCACCAATGACTAGAAATTCAGCTTCCATTTTGTAACTTTCAAATGGTGACCAAAAATAATCCAAGGCACCCCTTCAAGCACCTATAAGTAATATTCCCTTTAATAGGAATGAGCGAAGAAGTACTCATTCTCCATATCTATCAGTTCATACCCTCATTTTAGCTTCTGGAGAGTGGGAGAGCTTCTTGCATTTCCATTTCCTAACTCAAGGAATTAGTCACAACGTGAGGATTAACCATCTCCAAGTTGTCCTTTTTTTCTTTTGTGCTCCGTTGTAGTAAATCTATTTCTTTCATCGTCGACGAAGAGGTGGTCTTCGGTTCCATCACGAGAATGGAAGAGCTTATCGGCTAGAGAGGAGAAGATCATGTTTTTGATTGATGGAAACATCAATTAATAAGTTAGTCATATGGTTGATAATATGACTTTTGACAACTTCCTTATAGAATTTCACAATTATCTCACCTTCAACCTTTTTGGTTTCTTTAGACAGTGTAGTGGAGTGTTAAAGGGAGTGTTGGGAATCACTACCAAGTATGGTTGATTTTTAATTAGGTAGCTTAGGAGGTCTAGTATTTCAAAAAAAAAAAAAAAAAAAAAACTAGTAGCTTTCGTGACCCATGTTTATAATTGGTGTATCAAGTGATTAGGTAATTCTTTTGAAATGTGTACAACCATAGTAGAAGTTTTTTTTTTTTTTTTTTTTTTTTTCATCATTTGTAAGAAGTGTTAAAGTTGTGTTGTAGATAAGCTACACATATATTACAAATAGCATGGTGCAATTGCAAATATTTGGCCCCAATATTGACATAATCACTTTCTAACATTGCACTCATTGGAAGAATAAATTACACTTATTTAATAGAAATTTTAAAAAAAAAAATTAAAACTTAAAACATAAATAAAGAAGAAGAGGAGAATAGATGTTTTTTTCCCTCTAAAACTAAAAATTAATTTTAAAAAGAAAATCCACAACTGTGCAATGATTTGAAGGAGACTTTTTGGAGGAAAATTAAATCGATAAAACGTGCATCTAAATTTATCAATTTGATAAGAATGTGTCTCTAGATTTTTTTTTTTTTTTTGAAAACGGATCTAAACTTCATATTGAGACAAATAATATACCTAAATAAGTATATGAATTAC
>JAXGGT010062786.1:0-31546 GCA_035583425.1 Marsdenia floribunda
CCCCCCCCCTCACTTTTAATTCAGATCAATGGTTTCTTTAATTTGATTTAAATGATTAGGGCTTCTTTGGTAGATGACCTGATGAGTACTATATTGCTTTCTAATTTAAATTAATCTTGGCCGGTTTGACAACAATTGCTAATTTTCATCCTTAACAAGATTTTGGTGCCTTTTCCTATGGAGCTAATAGTCATTGTAATCAGAGTAGGAGATCATTAATTGATTGATATAATTGGTCAATATTCAGTTCTGTTTTCTATTTGTTTTCAGGGCACAATTTGGTGATTTCGGTTTGCAGTTATTGTTCATCAGGAAGGTTGTCGGTTACTGTTCATCAAGAAGTTTGTTCTCCGATTGGCTTGAAATTTGGTATGCAAGGGTTTTTGGGGCTGGGGAGCAATACCCATAGCTCTTAGCTATGATGTAGGCCAGAATTTTGCCAAATTCCATCGTTTTGACCACTTTTTTAATTTTAAAGTATTTTTTCCTTTATTTTTCACATTTTTCACTATTGTTTAGTTTTGTTTTTGAAGTTTTTGAGTGGTTTTTTTGTGCAATTGCATTCACTTTTACTGCTATCTTTGCTTGACCTGATCATCCACGCGTAATTTAGTTGAATTTGATCTAGAGATAGATAGAACCTTTCATAAACAAGTTAGAATTCATCGATAGAAAGATAGGATAGAGATAGAGTTTTTTATTGTTGAACTTGTTAGTGATTTACAGGATTTTGAGGGTGATTTTGAGTAGTCTGTGAATTCTAAAAACATGTCAAATAATAATAATGATGCTAAGACACTTAAAGAATTAGTAGCACCTGATGAGAATTTACAACATTCTTGCATAGAATATCATTAGATGAATGCTAATTTTGAACTTAAATATAGATTGATACATTTGTTGCCTAAGTTTCATGGACTTGCAGGTGAAGATCCTCATAAACATCTTAAGGAATTTCATATTGTCTGTTCCACTATGAAGCCTCAAGAGATTCCAAAGGAGCAAATCAAGCTTAGGGTATTTCCCTTCTCATTGGATGGAGCGGTAAAGGACTGGCTTTATTACTTTTAGCCTACTTCCATCACAACCTGGAATGATTTGAAGAGATCGTTCTTAGAGAAGGTTTTCCTAGCATCAAGAATTGCTGCCATCAGGAAGGATATTTGTGACATCAAGCAGAATCATGAAGAGACTTTACATGAATATATGCTAGGAGATATTTAAGAAGTTGTGTGCAAGTTGCTCTCATCACCAGATTAGTGACCAGTTGTTGATTCAATACTTTTACGAAGGTCTTTTACCCTTGGATAGGAGCATGATAGATGCAATATTGGAGGAGCTCTGGTGGACAAGGCACCCACTTCAACCAGGGATCTAATTGCAAACATGGCTCAGAATGCACAACAGTTTAGCACCAGAGTAGCAGGTACTACCAGGGTAGTGAATGAACTCCAATCATCAACTGACTAGTAGAGAATGGAAAACAAAATAGAGTTAACATGTTTGGTGAGACAATTAGCTTTGGGACAAAGGCAAACACACACTTCTGCCATTATCTGTGGTATATGTACCTCATCCATGCACCCTACAGATCAATGTCCTCAACTGCAGGACAACACTAAAACATATGCTAGAGTCTTTTCTGGTAGGCCATTCCAACAACAACAATAGTCGAGATATGATCCCTTTTTCTCATCATATAATCCTAGGTGGAGAGAGCATCCAAATCTGAGGAATGGAACCACTTCTAGTCAACAGCAACAGCCACATCAACAACCAAGGTATAATTTTCCTAGATCAAGTAACCAGCAGTAGCAAACAAGGCCGTTCCAACCACAGCAGCTTTCAAAACTTGAATCCAGCTTTGAGGATTTAGTGAAGCAGTAAGTAATCAATAGCCTTCAATTCCAGCAAAGGACTGAAGCCAGCATTCAGAATTTGGAAACACAAATTGGTCAACTTGCCACCCATATTAATGAGATAAAAGGCCAAAGTTCTGGACAGTTACTTTCCCAACCTGTACCTAACGCAAGAGGCAATGTAAATGTTGTTACTTTGAGAAGCGGGAAGGAGGTGAGAGATCCAGCAAACCTCTCAATAGAATTGATGCGGAATGTTGAGCAGCTCCTTTCAAACCAAGCACCAAATCATGAATCAAAGGAAAACATGGTTGTGGAGTCCACCTGTAAACCCCTACCATTTCCGAATAGAGTAAATCAGTCCAAGAAACATGTTGAGGCAGAATTGGAAAAAGAGATTATAGATATATTTGAGAGGGTAGAGGTGAACATCCCTTTATTAGAGGCCATCAAGTAGATTCCTAAGTATGCTAAGTGTCACGAGGTGTATGTCTGGACACACACAGGCCAAGACAAACGCCTCACTTGGACGTGCGGAAATAAACAAAACATAAGTAATTATGGGCAAAAGGTGCCCAACCTTTAACTATATTCCAAATAGAAAAGGATTACAACGATGAGTGCTTACGAACAGAGGTCATTCGGGCTAACACTTCTAGCCCAAATAGGAACAAACACATAGCTAGCCTCTCTAACCTATGTCTATATGAGGTTAAACCAAGCGACAAGAAAAGTTCATTTCCCCCTTCCATTTATCAATCAGATGCTAGAGCGTTTGGCAGTTAAATCCCATTTCTATTTCTTGGATAGATTTTCAGGTTATTTCCAGATTCACATAGCCTCAGAGGACCAGGAAAAGACCACATTTACCTATCCATTTGGTACGTTTGCATATAGAAGGATGCCCTTTGGACTTTGTAGTGCTCCAGTTACTTTCCAACGATATATAGTAAGCATTTTGTCTGATCTCTTAGAGCATTTTATGGAAGTATTAATGTATGACTTTACTGTTGATGGGACTTCCTTTGATGAATGCTTACACAACTTAGGAGTTTTTTTTTTTTTTTTTTTTTTTTTTGCAGAGGTACATTGAAAAGAATTTGGTGTTGAATTTTGAGAAGTGTCATTTCATGGTAGAGCAGGGAATTGCATTAGGGCATGTAATTTCTAAGGATGGTATTCGAGTAGATAAGTTCAAGGTTGATATTATTACTTCTTTACCTTATCCTACTTGTGTACGCGATGTGCGTTCTTTTCTTGATCATGCAGGTTTCTATAGGAGATTCACCAAAGATTTCAGTAAAATTGCACTTCTTCTTTCACGATTATTACAGAAGGAAGCTGATTTTATCTTTGATCACTCCTGCAAGGCATCATTTGACGAGCTGAAGAGGAGACTCACCTCCCCGCCTATCATACGGCCATCGAGATGGGACCTTCCCTTTGAATTGATGTGTGATGTCTCAAATTTTGCTGCGGGGGTGGTTTTGTCACAAATGGTGGACAGAATTTCTCATGTGATAACATATGCTTCTAGAAATTTGGATTCTGCTCAGGCCAACTACACCACTATAGAAAAGGAGTTTTTAGTTGTAGTGTTTACTTTAGATAAATTTCGCTCTTATTTACTTAGTGCTAAAGTGGTTGTTTACATTGATCATGCAGCTTTGAAGTTCTTGCAAAAGAAACCTGAAGCAAAACCAAGACTCATACGCTGGATGCTACTTCTCCAAGAATTTGAGATTGAGATTAGAGATAAAAGCGGGGCAAAGAATCTGGTGGCAGATCATGTGACCAGGATCATTTAATATTCTGATGAGTTAGATCAAGTACCTCTGAGAGACACTTTTCCAGATGAGCAGCTTTATCAACTGGGAGTTAAGGATCCATGGTATGTGGACATAGTTACTTTTCTAGTTGCTGATGAGATTCCTACACAATTTAGTAGACACTAGGTCAATAAACTGAAAAGTGAGTCTAAATATTATTTTTGGGATGAGCCATACCAGTGGTACCTGTGTAGTGATCACATTATTAGAAGATGTGTTCCTGATTATAAATTTTCTTTTGTTTTGAGATTCTATTATACACTTGCCTGTGGTAGTCATTTTGGACTTCAGAGGACTGCTAGGAAAGTGTTAGATTCTGGACTATACTGGCCCACTTTATTTCATGATACATCTGATTATTGTAAGAGTTGTACGTGCTGCCAACACACTGGAAACATTTCTAGAAAGAATGAAATGCCTCAACAACCATTATTATTTTGTGAAATCTTTGATGTTTGAGGTATTGACTTTATGGGTCCTTTTCCATGTTCTTTTGGTTTTATGTACATTCTTCCAGCATGTGATTATGTTTCTAAGTCGGTGGAGGCAAAGGCCACCAGGACTGACGATACTTTTGTGATTGTAGATTTTGTTAGAACTCAGATTTTCTACAGGTTTGGAATCCCCAGGGCTATCATCAACGATCAGGGTTCTCATTTTTGTAACAGGAATATAGAGGCTCTCTTCGCAAGTATGGAGTCATACATAAGGTATCCACGCCTTACCATCCACAGACCAATGGCCAAGCAGAAGTACAAAACAGGGAAATTAAGCAAATTCTGGAAAAGACGATCCAACCCAACCGCAAGGATTGGAGTAAGAGATTAGATCATGCATTATGGGCTTACCGTACCGTGTTCAAGACCCCCATTGAAATGTCCCCATACAGGATAGTGTTTGGAAAAGCTTGTAATCTACCAGTGGAGTTGGAGCACAAGGCATACTGGGCAGTTAAACATTGTAACATGGATATCACCCAAACAAGTTCTCATAGGAAACTTCAACTTCAAAAGCTCAAGGAAATCATATTAGAAGCCTTTGAAAATTCGAAAATCTATAGGGAAAGGACTAAAGCTGCCCATGATAAGATGATTAGGTAAAAGGAGTTCATAGTTGGAGAGAAAGTCCTCCTCTACAATTTAAGGCTCAAGCTAATGTTTGGTAAATTGTGTTTTAGGTGGGTAGGTCCATTTGTGGTTACTAATGTTTATCCATATGGTGTAGTTAAGATCATGGGTGAGATCACTACCAAGAGTTTCACAATTAATGGATAGAGGCTTAAGCACTTTTATGAAGGTTTCCAGGAGCACATGGTGGAGGAGCTCCACCTTCAGTCTGCCTCCCTACATTTGATCCCACCAGGCTGTCTCTTTTCCCTTATCTTATTTTCTTTGTCCTATATTCACTAGTCTCTTGCTAATTACATAGAGGAAAATGTAGAACTTCAGTGGGGGGGGGGGACATCTTGTTATGTTTAGTGCTAGTTTTAGTTTGGAGTCTATCTAGTTGTTTTGCTGTTTTGGTGTGTTTATTGCAGTTTTCGTTTTTCTTTTATTTTAGAGTTTCTATCAAGTTTTTATTTTGATTATTTACTTATGTTTGAGATTGTAGTGGAAACAATCTAGGTTTGCAAATCTTTTTACATGATGGAGATCTTATTTTTGGAATGCTAGTCATTGGCAATGGATTGGTTTAATGATGGATTGAATTAACATTGCTTGATTATACGACTATGATATAAATTGATCAACAACATGCAAACTCTTGAAACGTTTGAATTGTTTAATCTTTGGAAACTTCGTGCTAACTAGATTATTGGAGTTTTCTGAAAATTTTTGAGCACAACCATGATTGATGAGTTATTTGGTTTAGTGGACTACTTCTGTGTAAATTAAGTTATCTCTGTTAAATCTCTTGGAATTCGTAATTTCCTTACACAGTTACTTGCAATGAGCCTTGTTTAGTATGCCACAAGAATATATATTTATGCATAACAAAAAAGGGGGGGGGGGGAGAACTAGTCTGTGTCATAACCTTTGTTACTCGAGGACTAGTCCTGAAGGGTTTAAGCCTGGTGCCCTAAGGTTATGGAGGTCTGGAGTCACCGGATTGGAACTCGTTACATGGGTAACAGAGTATGTTATAATTAAGTAGGCATTGCACAATTCCTCATGAAAATCATTTTATTTATTTATGTGAATAAATAAGTGGTATACTAAATCAAGACAATGAATGGTAATTGTGTGAGCAATTATAGTTCCAAAGACAATTGAATATTTCTATATTGATTACATGGACTAATCCTACAAAGCCAAATGATAAGTTGAGAATGGATCACACACACACTCAGAAAATTCTTGTTTATCTAATATGTACTTAATTTGATATGTGATTAAGCAATATTAGATTCTTCTTGAATTTTGTTTGGCTATGGTCTATGATGCAATTATATTAGCATTGTTTGTTTGATCGATCTTTGTTAAGTAAACTGCCATGATTGATTTCTAGAAACATGAGATAATAACTTTGAGTATTAAAGTTCAGTAAACTTTGGTTTTCTTGTTTTGCCCAGGACTGTAAAAACCTAAGTGTGGGGGATTTGATAACATATAGATTTATTCGTTTTGGACCTTCTATGCTTAGCATTTAATACATCTCTCTACTATTCTTAGGACTTTTACATTTTATTTAGATTATTATGCTTTAATGGTATTGATATTTAAATTGTTAGGATTTTTATTATATTTTTATTCTATTTCAGACCCAAGTCCAAATGACCTGGCAAAATTAGAACGGACCTCAGATTTTAGTTTTGCGAAGCCCGATATGCAAGAGAGGCGGGCTAGAATTGAAGGGACCCGTGAAGTCCACGAAAAAAAAAAAAAAAAAGGAGAAAACCCTAAGGAGACAAAAAGGAGGTGGCATTTTTTTTTGAAAATCAAAGAAGGGGATGAGAGATTTCAAAAATTGCAGAGAGAGATTTTCACGAAATCATGAGGATATTACAAGATTTTGTAACGGCAGTGTAAAAACCTTGTAATCGGTCTAGGGGAAGATGCTCCCATGCAATTCAGAGTTCCAGTACATCTTTTATTTCGGGTTGTAATCTGATTTTTAGATTTGATTGCGTTTGTTTATGAAATTGAATGATTATTCATTGGTCTGAATTTTTGAGATTGAATTTAGTTTTGTTGGTGATTGTTGATTGAACTTATGCGATTATCTCTTTTTAATTACTTTCAAATATGGATTTTTCATGGATTCATGGATTGCCTTGATTTTCACGGATCTTAGATTAAACATGAGTTGATGGATTAGGCGATTGTCTAGGAAATTTGTTAGTGTTTAATCCAATTCTAGCAGGTTGTTAGGAGGTGATCGGAATTCTAATTTGGGATTCTAAATTAGTATTCAATCAAGGGAACAAATTAGGAATTCGAAAATATTTAGTTGAACAAGGAAGGATTAAACTGGAGGATCAACCTCAGGCTAATTAAGTTTTCTCATTATTGATTTACATTCAATTTCATCTCGTTTATTTTTTTTTAAATTTCCGTTGAACATAACCCCCCCTTTCACCTTTAATTCAGATAAGTGGTTTCTTTAATTTGATTTAAACGATTAGGGCTTCTTTGGAAGATGACCTGGTGAGCACTATATTGCTTTCTAGTTTAAATTAATTAATCTTGGCCAGTTTGACAACAACCGCGAATTTTCATCCTTACCATTCACATTTTTTCCTCCTTATTTGCAAGATCTTTTGATATGATCCTATTGTCCATAAATTCCACATATATGTATGTGTTTTTGGGTATTGTCATATGTTGAAGTATATTTTCTTGCATTGTGACTAGCATTTCCACATTTTATGCATTTGTTTCTCCCAAAACCCTTTCTGGATAGCTGTTTGAGGCCCTTCTCAAGTGTATTATTTGGTTTTTCATCAATCTCCAGTTTCCTTTTTGTTCTAGGCTTTCCAGGAAATCTAAGTTGCTTGGGAGGTGACATAAGTTGAAGCCTAGTTTTAAGCCTGTTATTAATTAGACCCATTACATAGCCCAATAATTGGATCATAGGCCTTTTCATAAGATGCCTTTAAGTAACACTCATCTACATACAAAAGTGGATCCTTGCCTTGAAACCTTAATGTTGATATAGCATGCTTACAATGTATTCCAAAGATATCCCAATTTTTACAGGAGCATGTTCTTGTACCTATGTCTACACTAATTTGTTGTCCCATACTCTCCCTCACTTCATACTTGTGGCCTCCAACAAATGAGGGAAAACTGAATGCACTATCTTCTTTCAATTTCTCCACAATCCTCATAATCCTAAGGCAAATCTCACCCTCTTGTTTTGCTAACTGCATTCTTTTCCCTTCATTTCTAAGCATCTATATACTCTAATGCTCTTAAGCAATCCCAGGATTGGTTAGTTCTTTGGACCAAGAATCTACTTATTGAATGACTCACAGTGGTTATTTAATAGAATGTCACACTTGGTGGTTGCAAAGAAGTGTGACCTTGTCAAGCATCTTGGTTCTAAATTCTTAACAAGCCACTTATGAGCTAATCTATCATATATCATCTACTTCATCTCCTCATCAAACTTATTAGGTATGTACTCTTGGTAGATCTCCATAACAATTTTTTTTAGAGCTTTTCCAGGGTGTAGCTTCTTGAAATTGTTGTGATCTCGAACATAATGTTTGTATTCAACACCAGGTAATATATTTGCTACTACTAGTATGAGACCCAACAACAAATCAAAAATCAAGTTATGGTGCTGTAAACAATAAAGTATCACAAATCTATGTCAAAATCAAAACTAAAATATGACCTTCTATCAATTAGAAATGATACAACACTGCTTAAGATTATGTATTCCAAGATCCTCACTCATGGCTTGAATAAACTACTGCCAAGATTCATTATTCTCTTCCTCAACTATAGCCCACAAAATTGGAAAAACTCCATTATTTGGATCTACAACAATAACTATTAAAAGCACTCCCGCATGAGGGCCTTTGAGAAAAGTGTCATCCAAGCCAATTATCCTTCTACAACTTGCCAAAGATCTACCTTTCAAAGGCTTCAATCATACATAAAGTCTTCTAAATTGTTGTCAACTAGTCTTTTCATCCTGTTGTGTACTCATCATAATTGCAGAACTAGGATTACTTTTTCGTAATTCCTGACAATAGTCCTACAATAAGTTGTACTAGTCTTTGTATTTCCCTTCAATTAGAATCTTAACTTCTTTCTTCACCTTATATATCTTTGGAATTGACACATTGATGTTGAGATCTTTTATGAATCTTTCTTGGAACTCTAATGCATTAACACCTTGTTCACTTTTGAAGTCATTAAATTATTTCTTGGCAAGGAATGTCATGGAAGCTATTCTACTATCCATACATCTAGAACATGCATGCTCAGATTGTAACTTCCAAAATTGAAAAGACCCTGTATTTCCTATTGCACTTGCTACCAACTGCCAACTACACATCTTACTCGTATAAGCTACCACAATCCTAACCTTGTCATTCTTTTCTAGGTAAATCCTCCTCCCACTTGCCACACCATGATTTACAATTGCACACTTTAATTCTTCACTTCTACCAAATATCATACCCAGTTGAAATTCAAGATTTTGGTAATCCCTCTCAAAATTGAACTTCTGCTATTTCTGCATATCTTTGAACTTTTTTCCTCACCTTCTTCATTTGAATTAGACTATTAACTACTAATTCCTCATCATAACTTGTGCAATTAGTTTGATCCCTCCTAAATAGTTGTTGAAAATCATTCTTGTTTGCACAATGTAACTCCCACGGATACGTTTTTTGACTACCCTCTGGCCTAGCTCTATTATGTTGTTTTTGTCTTATACCCATTACCTGCACTACTATGTGGCATAATTGTTTTCCCTCTATTAACAACTTTTTCTTTACCTGCTGCAATCTCTCATTTCCATGGAACTCTTCATTGTTGACATTGTGATTAAGATTCTTCTTCTACAATTTTTTGTGATTGTAGCTTTAAATTTCTTTCAAAGTCTTCCAACCCTTGATCAACAAATTCACGATAAAGCTATTACTCATGTTTATGAGCTTCAACATCATATTTTGAATCTTAGAACCTTTCCCCTCACTTGATGCTTCCTTAATCATTTTTAAGTTGTCAATCTCATCAATTTTTGCCCCACACTCAACACCTATTTTCCTCACCACTTATATTTGGTGGCCTTTGAAGCAATAACCCCCACAATTTTCTCAATAAGCTACTCTTTTTTCCCTACCGAAAAAACATGTTTCCCCACCCCTTGCATTGTCACCCTCTATAATGTTGTCACTACCAGTTTTCTCAATAAACTGCCCTTTTTTCCCCCTAAAATCAACACCTTTTTCCACAATTACTATGTCCCCCTCAACGCTTGTTTCCCCAACACTTACACTGACAACTCTACAATGTTTAGCCCCATAGCTTCCTTAACAAATTGGTCTTTTTCTAACCCACACTCAACACCTTGTTCCCTACTTATAATGTCACACTCAACACCTATTTCCCCACTACTTACATTGTCAACCTCTGCAATGTTTAGCCCAACAATTTCATAAATAAACTGGTATGTTTTTGCCCCACACTCAACACTTTGTTCACTATTTACAATGTCACCTATGCTATTTCAACCACTACTGAACCCTTTTCATGACTTACTTTCATTTCCATTTCAAATGCTATTCCTGTTTCATCAGTGAACCATCTCTTATTCATTAAAAATAATGGAATGTACAAATTGAAGTTCTTCAAGTTCATTATGGCCAAAATGAAAACTGATAAAATAAGTACAAATTTAAGACGACATTGCATTTGCAAAATATGTATAATCAACAATGAGAAACTTCATAGGAGCATTATGCATGAACTTCTTACAATAAACCAACATATAGAAGCTACACTCAACCCCTCCCTTTTGTTGAGGTACCTGTTATTCAACAATACAAATTAGCTTTAGTACAATTTATATTTCCACGTTTAACTAATAAAATTGGTAGCCAATACATTATAAGACTCAAATGTTACTTACTTGTGGAACTACAAGTGGGATAAAATTCACAAATTCTTTATTTGCATCCATACCAAATGCCCTATAAATGTCCAAAACAAACCTAGAATAACAAGGAATAGAAAAGGCATTAACATTTTCCTAATTTGAACTAGGTACTTTAATTTCATTATATCATAGTATTAAACATCGATTTGAACCTTCTATTTCTTGGCATAGTCCTGATATTATCAAAAGCCTCCAATGTGAATTATTCATAATGAAAGCCATCATCATCATCCGCTAAATTTAAAACCAGAATATATATTCAATATATCTATTTAAAACCAAAGTTAGATATTGAACATAAAACGATAGGAACTATGATGTATTCTTTGCAAAAAATGCCTTTTTCTTCAACCATCCTTTAGCAACTTCTACTTTACCATCTTCATATAAATTAAACCATAGAGTCCAAGCAGTCAAATCTTCGTTTATTCTCTTCTAGTACATCATCGAAAACCTTTCTGCAATTTTTTTAAGTAACTGCAAGAAAGGAAAAAACTAAAAGGGAAAGTTAATTTCAACACACAGTCAAGTTGTCTATTTCAACAAAAAAGAAGAGCTCGAAGGAAATGTTCAACAAACACTTACTCAAAGTATGTTTCAAAATCCCTTGAACACAACATTCCCTTCTAAATTTCATGTTTTCTACGACCTTGACGTCTCTACCTTGCCATCTCCAACTATGGCCCTTTTCAAGTCCAATGCTTCTCCAAATTTAATCTTCTACAAAATACTTACAACACGAGATTTTTCAAATTTTTTTTACCATGAATCATTGGGATTGTAGTAGAGAGTTTGCAGCGAAGATTTCATAAAAGATGTCTTACCTCCAAAAATGGTTACAAACTGGCAATACCCAACCAAAACTAAACCCTAAATTTTGCTTTTAATTTTTGTTTTGGGAGGGAAGGGACAGTGAATTTCCTTTTCTACCCTTTCTCACCAACACATGCTAGTCATGTGACCTAAATCCATGGAAAATACCATTTATTTGACTAAAAGGACCAATTTAGTGATTCAAAAAAAATTATAAGAGTAAAGAACGTCGAGATTTAAAGATTTAGGACTAGGATTTCATTCATATATTTGTTAAGGAACTAAAGCTTCCAATTTCCTTTTTTTTTTTTTTTTTAATCTTATCTCTAACCTAGAGTGAATAACATTATGTTGAATTATATGTTATAAAATTAAATTGGTTAATTGAACTAAAAATTAATCTATATTTAATAACATTGATTCCTTTTAGAAGGAATTTTTTTCTTCCAATGGCAAAGATGTAATATTTTTAATTGAACTAAAAATTAATCTATATTTAATAACATTGATTCCTTTTAGAAGGAATTTTTTTCTTCCAATGGCAAAGATGTAATATTTGAAAGCTATCTTGATTTTTTTTTTTTTTTTTTTTTTGTAATTTACCTTTGTTATGACAATTTTGTAATTTTTATTTTTAAAACCATATTTATTTGTATCATTATCCTTTTATTTAATAAGGGTGAATTTTAATGGAATATGTATAATTTCTATTAGATTCAAAATATAATAATTTTTAATTAATTTTAAAGTCTTTATTTTAGTTTTTAATATGTTTCTAAATATGTAAATTTGTCTTTTGAAAAATTTTCCTCTAAGACAATATATTTGGATTACATATGGGTGTGAGATGTAAGTAGGGATGGCAATTAAAACCATACCCGATGGGAAACCTGTATCTCAACCCTGTTTTGATCGGAGAATTCCCGCTTTAACTGGGTTTAGGGATGGGGATGGTGATTCCCCGAAAGAAAAAGTCGAGGATAGGGGCGCGATGTTATTAACATTCGATCTCCATCCCCATCCCCGCCCCGCCCCAAATATATATATAATATTTACTTATATACTTATAATAAAAATAATATAATATAATAATTACAATAATTAATTATTTAAAAATTTAAAAATAAATTATATGAATTAGTGAAAGACTCCTATCATGAGGAAAAGTTAAAAATGATGTTTTTTTTTTCTTATTTTATTTTAAAGTTTAATTTTATAATTTTAATTTTTTTAAAAAATTTATATTAAAAAATTTGTAAATACTTTATTTTTAATCTTATGAAATTTTTTTATGAAATTTTTTTTATTAATAATTTAATTAAAAACAGAAAATGAAAAATTTGATATGAAATATAATGGTGAAAAATCTCCACGGTGATACCCGATCCCCGTTGGGGATGGAGATGGGATATAAAACCAATTACCTGTTGGGGATGGGGATGGAGATGAGAATTGGGAATATATATAGGAATAGGGGATAGGAATGGAGAAGGACTCCCCGCAAATATCCGCCCTGTTGCCATCCCTAGATGTAAGATATCAATATCATTAAAACACGTATCAGGTTAATTAACATTAAAAATTAACACAGTTGATAAATTTCATTAAGTCAATATTTATAATTTTTTAAAAAATAAAAATAAAATATTAGTAACAGGAAGTTAAACACGTTAGTTTTTATGGTTAATTAAATTGACAAGTGTTTTAATTTTATTGATATCATAGACAATGTTTTAGAAAATGTCTTAAGTAATCTTGGGTTATGTGATTTTGGTATACTTCCAATGGCAATCTTGTTATTTTCTCATTATTATTATTTTTCCTTTTTCTTTTTCTTTTTCTTTTTTTTTTTTTTAATTTTTTCACTTTGTCTCTTTATCTCGTTAATATGCATTAAATTATAATTTTTTATTAAAATATTAATATGTGACATTAATCTCATAATATACGTGATACTTAAAAAATAATAATAATAATAAGATTTGTATTTAAGAATAAAAAGTCAAATATAAAATAATTCAAGTGCAAAAAGCTGAAATTCAAAAAAGTTCAGATGTTATGAAGATACTTTACCCATATAAATTAAATAATATTTTAATAACTATATACTCACTATATACATATATTTTTTATATAGTGTGGATATATATTTTTTTAATTAAATATGGTAATGTTTACATAAAATTTTAAAATTTTTAAAAACTACGATATAACTTAATTATGTATGAAAATAAAGTTTTTTTTAAAAAAAAAAAAGAAAAAATGGTGCATTTAAGTATATAAAAATATTAGGATAAAAGAAAAGATATATTCAGCACCTTGGGACTAAATGTATTTTTAGTACATATATAAGATTACACATTCTTCTTCTAGAAGAAATTTTTTTTCACCCCCCCAACGGTGTTATTGTAAATGTTTTAAATTTCTTTGGTCTTTTAATCTTTATGATTATAAAATTTAATTTTTGCTAACTTTACATTTTTCGTAATTTCTTAATTCTTTTCTATCGTTTCTCTTTTCTCTTTTTTTTGCCCATTTTTTTCTCTCTCTCTCAATTTGTAGGTCTTTTAGTCTTTTTAATTATAAAATTTAATGTATTCGAATTTGTTGTTTTTTGTAATTTCTTTTTACTATTTCTCTCTGAAGAGAAAATAACATTTGGCAAGTTGAACCAACAACTGTCACCAAATTCACTCGGACATACCACCTTACCCAGAAATCCAGTAACTCACCTAGAAAATCAAGGTGAACTGTCAAATTGACGAGGTGAGAATAAGACGAGGTCAAGCACCTCAACATATAATATTTTGTCACTCCTTCAAGATTATAAATATTAATCCATAACATAAATTTTAAAGGTCAAAAGTCAAATACGTTGACTGAAAAATGACCTTTACAAAGCTTGCATTACAAGAAACAAAACTTGTCTTACAAGTCTCCCACACTACACTACTTGAGGGCCAAGAAAGATAAAACTTGTTTAATATAAATATAAAATTACTTGACCTCATACTAATTAATCTCTTCGAAGGGGCAAAAAGGAGACACCCTAGAGCCTTGTTTTTCATGTGGTAGCTATTCAAGAACTTTCTCATAGATATCAACTTCATCTTGAATTATAAGTGGTTCTCCATCTTCATTCCAGGGGTGGTGATTTTGCGTTGACATTCACACAATCCATTAAACTACTTTTGGTTCACGGGCTGATTACATCATCGCTTTGGTTCCGTTACCAGGGAATCAAAAGTTTTCTGTGTTCTCTTTATCCTTTGTAATCATTATGCAAGTGTTCAGACATACTCCTTGGATAATTTTCCTTTTCCTTTATATATCATCTTTTTATACAAAATCACCTAAATATGGCTACCACACAAGCTTCTCCAACACATGCAAATCAAGGAAAGCATAATCAAGTAACCTCTGCTCCACGAGTGGTGTCTGTACACGATACTCCATCACAACAATCTCAGATATGAAATGATCCTCCCCGACGATCTATTTTCGAAAGATTGGGACCAAGAGTTGGTGATTTACTAGATCATCTCAATAAAATTAGGTGAAAATCAATCACACAACACGAGGAAAGCATTCAAATTGTTCGTCAAATGAAAAATGAGCTGGAAATACTCTAAAAGGAGAACAAGATCCTGAAAGAATGATCAAATTTGTAAACAAAAATGGCGGACATTTGATATATTCTTCCCCCTCCAATAGTTCTTCCACTAGGGATAATGCCAGAAAAACTTCGTGCTCCAATAGTAGAAGAATATTTGGCTCGAAATAAAACACACCGTGTGTAGTCATCCAGATGACCTTCTGTTGCTCCAAATACATCCAAGAAGTGTAAGAAACAAAATTCAAAAGTAAGAAGTGAAATTAGCGAATCACATCATGCCACACGATCATCGAATCTCAGACTATTGCAAACAATCGACCAAAAGACCAAGAACACAATTGTCTAAGTCTCCTCCCAAGATGAATAAATAATCAAAACATTCCATACAACAAACCATTGATATCGAACCATTTACTAAATGGATTCGAGAGTATCCCCTGACTCAAATCTCAAATTACCTCAATTTTTTCTCTATAATGGCAAGTCAAGGCCACTTGAACATACTTCTCACCACAAATAAAGCTTTGTTGTGTCGAGCATTTCCAAGTACGTTATCAGAAAAAGCATTGACCTATTTCACTTCACTTAAAGCTGATTCTGCTGATTCATGGTCATCTTTGGAAAAGAAGTTTCTTGATAAATTCAGGACAGTAGGAATGATCCCAAAGATGCGAGGTGACCTTGCCAATGTCAAGCAACAAGAAGATGAATCACTTCTTTTCCACTTGGAAAGATTCAAAATAGTATACGATGAAATTGAAGGTATCAGTGAAGATACCGTGTTGACATGTTTTGAAGGAGGTTTCAATTCTCTAGACTGAATTGCAACTAGAAAAGTTGCTCTTAGCAAAGATGTAAATGGAAGCAAGTCAAATTCCAAAAGCCGAAGCAAGGAGCCAGAAAGAGAGTACAAAGCTAATAAAGGATCCGACTTTAAACCCAATAAAAATGGAAAAAATAGGACTCGAAAAATTGATCAATCAACTGTGCTTACAGTGCCAAGGGAGAGCTTGATTGCAATGTTGAAAGAAAAGTATGGAATTCAAGATCCAATGCCCTTAAATCGTTATTCAAAGGATACCATAGATCGAACGAAATATTTTTCTTTTCATAAGGATTATGGGCATACAACTGAAAACTGCATCCAGTTAAAGTGATTCATTGAAAGTTTACTCCAGGATGGATACCTGACAGAATATCGACTTAACTTGAGAAGTTGAACTGAGAAAGTAGGACAAGCAAGCCGAGGTGATTCAGTCTACCGACTGGAGAAAGGGTAATCAATATTATATCACACGAAATACCCTCAATATCTCAGCTTAAGAAACAAATTCACGCTTTGGAAAAGCCTTTTATAATTTGTGAATATTCTGACCATGAAAAGCATATTTTCTTCTCATAATCTGAATTGTTCCCTAATGTGGAAGCAAGCAGAAATCTCATTACAATAAGCATCACTCTGGCATCGCTCGTAATAGACAAATGCATGATTAAACGAGTCCTCGTATATACTGGAGCTTCCAAAGACATTATGCTCTACAAATATTTTCAAGAAATAAGCTTGGACGACAAAAGTTTGAAACCAAGTGGAACTCATCTTGAGGGATTCATGTCACATAAGATTTCAGTTAAAGGGACCATTGAGCTCATGGTCACATTGGGAAATCTAGATCAATTACACTCTGAACAAAACAAATTTTATGTAGTGGATGTCAATTCTTCCTACAATGCTATTCTTGGAGTGACATCACAAGTTATTTTTGATATGGTAGTTTCCATGCCACCTCAATAGGTGAAATTTCCAACCACACAGGGAATTGTTACTTTGGAAATTAATCCCCACTATTTGTTAGATTATTTTCTCCAAATGAAAAAGAAACAGCAAGAAGATGCATCCCTACTTGTTGACCGAATGGAAATTGAAGTCATACTGTCAGTTTACCTTTTCGTGTTGGAGGCGGAACAAAACTCACCAAAAAAGGAGTATTATGAAGTGATTGTCAATTCTCAATTCCCAGAACAAAAGGTGAAAATTGGAGTTGAATTGACAGAAAGAGAGCTGAATGAAATTCAAGAATTTTTGAGGATGAACAAACATATTTTTGCTTGGAAAACTTCCGACATGATAGTAATTTTTGAAGAAATTGTTGTCCATCATTTGAATATGGATCTAAAATATGTACCTGTGCAACAAAAGCCTCGAAAATTTGGACCAGAAAAGGAAGCAGGAATGCAAGCCTAAGTTGGTAAGCTTTTAGAAGCCAACATTATCAAAGAAAAATATTATCCTACTTGGCTAGCAAATGTTGTCATGGTTGAAAAGGTAAATGGGAAGTGTCGGATGTGCGTTGATTTACTGATCTCAATAAAGCTTGCCAAGAAGATTGTTATCCATTGCCTAGAATCGATGCATTGGCTGATTCCATTGATGGATATGGATGTTTAAACTTCCTTGATGCTTTTTTTTGGTTACCATCAAATCAAAATGAAGGAGGACGACAAGGTGCATACTGCTTTTCAGGCTGCACAAGGGATATATTATTATAATGTCATGCCCTTTGGGTTGAAAAATGCAAGAGTAACTTATCAAAGAATGGGGAACAAAATTTTGTCACCACATATTTAGCAAAAACGTAGAGGCCTATGTTGATGATATGGTCATTAAGACTAAAATAAGCTCCTCTCATCTTGATGATCTGAAGGACATTTTTAACACTCTTGATGCCTTTCACATGAAGCTCAATCCTAATAAATGTACCTTTGGGGTTAAATCTGAGAAATTTTGGATTTATGGTCACAGAAATAGGGTTTGAAGCTAATCCAAAAAAGATCTCAGCTCTCCTAGCCATGAAGAAGCCAAGCAATATTAAAGATATGCAGTGAATTAATGGCTGCCTGACTGCTCTCGAGAGATTCTTTTCTAATTGGCAGTCCGCCACTTCTCAGCTCATCATATACTGGAGAGTATCTTTTTTGCTTATTTAGCTGCAGCAAACTTAAATGTAGCTT
This sequence comes from Marsdenia floribunda, assembly GCA_035583425.1. Taxonomy (NCBI): domain Eukaryota; kingdom Viridiplantae; phylum Streptophyta; class Magnoliopsida; order Gentianales; family Apocynaceae; genus Marsdenia; species Marsdenia floribunda. The sequence goes on from JAXGGT010062786.1 coordinate 18,246, forward strand.
CTGTGTTACTAAGAAAGGTTGAGAATAAACAATTACTAGTGCATTATGTAAGCAAAGTTTTAAATTGACCTCAATCCAGGTTTCCAAATATACAAAAATTAGCTTACTCCCTGATTATCTCAGCTCAAAAATTACAAGTTTATTTTGAATCTCATCCTATAATAGTATACACACATACGCGATTGAGATAAATATTTCATAACCTGGATCAATTATGTCAGTTACTGAAATGGTCCATCGAATTGAGTGGCTATAACATTACATTTACTCCGAGAACTGTCATCAAGGCATAAGCTTTGGCTAATTTTTCAGTTAAAACATCTTTTTCGAAAAATGACCAAATCAATGAAAAATGCTCATCTACTCCATCATAAGTTCCATCTTTAGAGGCAATGTAATTCCTAAATGGAAATTATTTGTTGATGGATCAATCAACAAGAATGGAGCATGAGTTGGCTTGGTTCTACATTCTCCATCTTTGGGGCATGTGGAAATGAAAGGCATCATTTTGAAATTCCATTTGTCTAATAATGAAGCTGAATATGAAGCACTCATAGCAGGATTGCAATGGACAAATGTTTCGCACACTAAACATCTCTTTGTCAAGAGTGACTCTCAGTTCGCAGTCAGAATGTAAGTTTTTGGCTCACTATGCTCCTCTTTTACTTTATTTAGAGATAGTTAAAAAATTAATGTAGAATTTTGAGGATCTTGATATTCAAAAGATAGATCGAAGTGAAAATACTCTTGTTGATTATATTCCAAAAGTAGCTTCGGGTGATTTTCCAAATGAAAATAGTTATGAATTAGAAGAGAGGTTTTGGCATGCTATATCATATGACCCTTAAATTCAAAATATATTTGAAGTGACACCCTCGTGGATAGATGAAATAAAAAACTATATAAAGAATAATATTTTGCCAGATGATCTTATTAGAGCTCAACAAATTAAAAAAAAAATCACCTCGATATTTGATCCATGATGGAAAGTTATACATAAGATCATTCTCCAAACCTTTATTAAAATGTGTTGAGCAAGGTTAACCAAAATGCTACTCGATGAAATTCATGAGGGTATGTGCGATGGTCATCGTGGAGCAAAATCTTTGGCACAAAGAGTTATCCATCAAGGATATTGTTGGCCAACTCTTTATCAAGATGTAAAACAATTGGTTCATCGCTACAAAAGTTACCAATTTTATGTTCCTTTTCCAGGACTGGCATCAACTCCACAAACTCCAATTATTCCCACATAGCCTATGATATGTGGGAAATGGATTTGATGGGAAAAATTCCAAGAGCAAGAGCAGGGATGGAGTACTTAGTTGTGGCAGTTGATTATTTTTTTAAGTGGATCAAAGCAAAACTATTAGCTCGACCTACTGAAGAGAATGTTTTGATATTTTTCCATGATTATATGTTGTGCCGTTTTGGAGTTCCCCGTGCTGTAGTAACTGATCATGGATTATAATTTTCTACAAGATTCATAGATGAATGCAATAGGTTGAAAATCAAACTGGAAATATATTCAGTGGCGGACAAGCAGAGGCTGCCAACAAATTGATCCCAAACTCTCTGAAGAAAAGTTTAGCTAATGAATCAAAAAATTGGGTTGATAAGTTATATCCTGTCTAGTGGTCAATTAGAACTTTTATCAAGGGGCCAACAAAAAAAAAAGTCCATTTGCATTAGTATATGTGAGTGATGTTGTATCACTAGCACAGACTATGGTCAACACAAATCATACACAGTATTATACCCCTGAGTACAATTCCTCTTCTTGAAATGTTGATTTAGATCTACTGGAAGAAAAGAAAACATATCTCATAGATGAGGATGAATACATGTCATCAAAAACCTAATTTCTTCCATGATGAAAAGGTTTAACCAAAGATCCTTTGCAATTGGGGATTATGTACTTTGAAAGATGGAAGTAACTGCTCAAAAATTTGAAAAGAACAAATTAACACCAAATTGGGAAGGTCCTTATCAAATGATGGATATTGTCAAACCTGGGACCTACTTTCTTGCTAGAGCAGATGGAAGCAGATTAGCATATCCATGGCATGTAGACCACTTGAAACAATGTTATCAATAAGGTCTCTTTGTATATTATATGTGATGTCACATTATGGAATTTAAATATAATTCCAATTTCGAGGACTTAAATATACCACCCTGAGGCTTGAACATAACTCTTTGACGCTTAAATATGCCCTTAGTTTGAAAAAAATGAAGTTTAAATATAATTTCAGGGTGAGATTTAAATATAATCTCAATTCGAACATTATGGAATTTAAATATAATTCCACTTTTGGAAGCTTAAATATACCACCCTGAGATTTAAATATACCTATTTAAGGCTTAAATATTCCTTTAGTTCGAACAAAACGAAGTTTAAATATAATTTAAAGGTGAGATTTAAATATAATCTCAATTCAAACATTATGGAATTTAAATATAATTCCACTTATGGAGGCTTAAATATACCTGCCTGAAGCTTAAATATATCTTATTAAAACTTAAATATGTCTTTAGTTTGAACAAAATGAAGTTTACATATAACTTCAGGGTGAGATTTAAATATATTACAGTTCGAACATTATGGAATTTAAACATAATTTCACTTTTGGAGGCTTAAATATACTTCTTTAAGGCTAAAATATGCATTTATTTCGAACAAAATGAAATTTGAATATAATTTTAGGATGAGATTTAAATATATTCTTAGTTCGAACATTATGGAATTTAAACATAATTTCACTTTTGGAAGCTTAAATATGCCTCCTTGAGGCTTAAATATACCTCTTTATGCCTTAAATATGCCTTTAGTTCGAACAAAATGAAATATAACTATAATCCCAAGGTGAGATTTAAATTTAATCTCTGTTCGAACATTATGAAATTTAAGTATAATTCAACTTTTGAAAGCTTAAATATACCTCTGACCTGAGGCTTAAATATACTTCTCTGATTTTAAATATATTTTAAGGCTTGAATATGCCTTTGTTAAAAATATTTTGAGATATCTCGTAAGGCTTAATTATGCCTCACCTATTTCGAACCAATACTAAAATTTAAAATAAAATTTCAGTTTAATAAGATTGAATAGACAAGGAATTTAAATATGAATTCCAACATTAAAATTCAATCTTATGAGGTTTTAACCTCACATTTCATGTGCACATGATGATTCCTTTTTATGCACTGAAAAAGTGCTTATATAAGTTTAATTACTGAAATATAATTTTTGGAACAAACTCTATAAAAAGTCATAATTCTTCATATATAAATATCATATAAGATATATCAAGTTCACAATGACTTGAACAACCATGAAAGCTACAAGTTGATTGTTCAAAGCTAGACAAGCAAATATTTATCATAATATACTGAGTGTCTTAGATTGCTCAAAAGACAGAAACAAAGAGTTAGCAAAGAAACAATTCAAGTGAAAGCAATATTAATATTAAAAGTTAAGACAACAACTTCATCAAGTGAACTCCCATGATCAGTAGTAGTTGTAGGATCAGTTAAAGTTGAAGCTTCAAACCCTGGTTTTCCCTCTGCACCATCTTGATTCAAAGAATTTTCAAGGAGAAGAACAGTTGATGAAATCAAAGCAGGATCTACATATGGTACCAAAAATTGATCTGGATCAATAAACTCTTATCCACTTCTAAGAGGTTCTCTGATCAACATTGTTGGCAAAACTTCATCCACAAAGTCCCAAAAACTAGGGACCATAGCTCCAGGAACCTCCCAAACTATGTCGTCTTTAGCATCCTCTTTAGCCAAAGATTCAAGATCTTCATTAAGGAAAGGAACAAAAGTAGCACCTTCCCTGGCCTTCTCACATCCAAATGGTTCAAGGAAAGCTTTCACTAAATCCATTTTATCTTGAACCAAAGGTCATATTTGTCTGATAATATGAGCAGCTCCTTTATTAACATACCTGGCAACAACACTGTTCAGGCCATCAATATAAACCTGGGATGCACAAAATTACTCTATAGCCTGATTTCTAACAGCTTCATAATTTAAAGATTCCAGTTGAGACTTCAATGAGTTACACTCGTCAAACAATTTGGCATGTGAGGCATTTAAATCCTCATTCTCTTTGGAAATCTTTAAATTTTCCAACTTCATTTCCTCTAGACGATCAATCCATTCATCCTTCTTATTAATCAACTCAGTTAATTCCTTTCTCAATTTAGTCTCCTTACCAATCCATTTACTCTTCTCAAATAGTAATTCATTAGTCTTCTTATCTTTTTCGATCAATTTCAGTTTTAAAGAATGTTTTTCAACTACAATGGTAGAAAAAGTAGCAGTTTTCTTACCTTTCTCTTCTACCTCTGTCCTTAACTTTTTTATTTCAACTTCAGCTTGTTCCAACTTCACAGACAAAATATTCTTTTGTATCTTAATGGAATCATTATCAAAAGCCAATTCATGCAACTTCAACAAGTGAGAGTTCAACTGTATTGAAAGCAACAGTTATATTTTTATGTGAAATATATTTATCTGTCAAGAAACAGAGAGATGGAAGTTGAGCTTACCAAAGTCAACAAATCCCAGCTTTGTTTCCAATCTCTTCAGCTTCCTTTGAACCTAACTAATTCAAAGTATCAATATCAGCAGCCCAAGCTATAATGCTGATTCCCAATTGACTTTTGGCTCAAGGAGAATTCAAATTTAAATTCCTAATAGCTGGGGCAGATATAGCTATCTCAGCTTTCAATAACATCTTTCAATATTGTCCAGCTATGAGGATCAGTTGGCAATTGAAATCCTGTCTTATGCCAACTAGCAACTTCACTTGTATCAAGAATAGGAGTCTTTCCTTTTTCAGGACTCTTCAACATAACATACTGGAGGCCTATGAGTACTTGGAGCTGATGGAGATCCTTTCTTTTCAGCAGTTTTCTTCCCAGCAGACTCTTTCTCAATTTTCCCCTTCTCAACAGCCTTACCTTCTTTGACAACAACAACTTCAACTTCTTTAGCCAACCTGACATCCTGTCTCTTACCAACAACTGGTTGAATTTTCTTATCTTGAGCATTTAATCTTGATTGGCTAATCCTCAAATTAGCAAGTCGCTTAGCAGAAACAGTGGAGTAATCCATTTTGGCTTCAAGATAATAAGAAGAATGCAAGTTAGCAAGAATAAAATATCATTGATTCAAGTGAATATTTGTATAGAAATAAGGAATTATCATCAAGCACCCAAAGAGGGAGTACAAACAAACTTCTTTGTAGCAGTACATAAAGGGCATTCATCGCTTAACTTCCTTCCCTGATGGATGGTCCAAAGATGGTACTCAATATCTTCATAAATTCCTAATGTTGATCTACAAGTCTCCGAACTTCCCATTCCTACATCACTAAACTTTCTTCGGCTAGACAATGCTGATGAGAAAAGAACAACTTTTGATTGACAGAATCATCTCCCAAGCTTCCCTCAATAGTTAAGATAAATGAATCTTCCTCAAGAGTGAATTCATAACCCTCATAAGAAAGGACAATAAAGGATTGAATTAGAGGACTGAAAGGGAAGCCATTCAAAGACTCAACATTAACCTACTTGTTTCTCCAATTAATTTTTGCAAGCATGACATTAAAGAGAGAAACTTTAACTCTATTTGGTCTTACAGACATAACTCTATCAGAAGCTTTCACTAAGTCAAAATATTAAAGAAACAAAGGAACAGATGTTTCAGTACCAAGACGACGACACAAAGCAACAAAACAAGTCATATAACGGATGGTATTGGGATGAAACCATATAGGCTGACCATGACAGAGTCAAAAACTTCAGCTGTAAAAGGATCAATGGGCAATCTAAGGCCAGCATGAAAATATTCTAATGGAAGGGAGACAGAAACAATGGATAAATTCTTTACATCCATTGCCCTATATATTCTATACTTCGTGACATCAATGTTAAAACTTTTCACTATCTCTACTACTTCTCCTCTAGTGGCTGCATTCGTAATCAGGGGAAAGCAGAAGAAGTGTCTCTTGGAGCATCAGAGGTTCCAATCTCACTTTCCTGAGAATTCATACTTGTTGCGCTATCACTAGTTGACTCCCCCCTGGAGATCAAATGTTGAAAACATGGGTTAGAGAATAATTTTTTACCAATCAGTTCGGACAGTAAATTGATTAGGGTACATTCTATCATACAAGTAGACAATGACAAGAACATATCAGGAGAGTACCCTAAATATTCAGAAGACATCTCTTTTATATCCATTAACCACTTATCATGCACCCTGATTGGAACTCCCTAAAACTCTCTACAAATATGCCACTCATCAGAAAACCTCTCATACAGAATCAAAGTTTCAACGTCAAATGTCCTAGAAGGTTTTCTACCCACAAATTTTTTTACCCATTATTCATAGAAAGATTCTACACAAAGAAGAAGAATACTTGAAAACTTTATACCGTGCAGATGAATTGGTAGGTTAAAGTTTCCTATTTTGGTAGAAAATGAACCGTTACCAAGCAACTACAAAATGAAGCCTCACAGTTCTTGCACAATGAAAAGAACAATGACTACTAGCAAGATCAACAAAAATGACCAGACACGCAAGCCAAGATGGAAGTCTAAACACTCAGAATCTCAGTAAAGTGAAAAATGGAAGAAAAAGAAACAACTTCGAAAAGGAGGGAAGAAGTTAGAATGTTTAAAGAAGTCTGTTTTGAATATATACTTCTTTATTATTTGCTAGGGAAAAACCCACTCTCAAATAATAATATATTACATCTAAGAGTGGAGGGGGCCGCTGAAGAAAAAATGACATCTGGCAAGGTGAAAAGATAGTTGTTACCAGATTCACTCAGACATGCCACCTCACCCAGAAATCCAATAACTTAGAAAGTCAAGGTGAATTGTCAAATTGATGAGGTGAGAATAAGACGAGGTCAAGTCACCTCGACATATAATATTTTGCCTCTCATTCAGGATTATAAATATTAATCCATGACATAAATTATAAAGGTCAAAGGTCAAATACATTGACTGAAAAATGACCTTTACAAAGTTTGCATTACAAGAAACAAAATTTGCCTCACAAGTCTCCCACACTACACTACTTAGGGGAAAAGAAAGGTAACACTTCTTTCATATAAATACAGAATTACTTGATCTCCTACTAAATAATTTCTTCGGAGGCACAAAAAAGGAGACACCCTCTCTGGTTTGCCTTGTTTTTCAGGCGGTAGCCATTCAAGAACTTTCTCAAATATATCAACTTCATCTTGAATTACAAGTGGTTCTCCATCTTCATTCCAAGGGTGGTGATTTTGTGTTGAGATTCTCACAATCGACTCAACTACTTTTTGTTTGCGGGCTGATTACATCATCACTCCCTTTTTTCCCCTCTTTTTCCCTTTCTTATCTCTCTCAATTTGTATATATATACATTATAAGACTGTAGGCATTGCTTCTAAAAGGAATTTTTTTCCATTAACAATCTTGTTATATTTTTGTTGTCTTTTTCCCCCTAAATGTATTTAATTATTATAACTTTTTAACTTTGTTTCTTTGCCTTCTTAATAATATGCCCCAAATAATAATTTTTTTTTTGTTTAAAATAATATGTAATATTAATTTCATAAGATACTTGGCAAACATATTTATGTTAAATTTATTTTTAAAAAATAATAAAATATGCATATAAAAGTACAAAGTCTATCTAAAAGAATACTCATTCAAATCTTAATAATTTTTTTTTAAAAAAAAAACATTAAAAAATTAATTACAATTGAGTTAATTTTAAAATCAATTAATATACTTAATTAATATATTTATATAATACAATGGTTGTATATAAATTTCATAATTTTTTACTATTATGGAACAATTTGATAATTGTAAATTAAAAAAGATAAAACATTAATATATTTAATGTGTCAAATTTAATAATATGTTTTTCTTTTCTTGACCTAACCAAGCTTGCCCCAATGCATGATTAGATCTCGTGGCTCTTCCTTTCCCTTTCTCTTTCCTTCCCCTTACTTGTTCACGTTCAACTCTACACTCTTCCATTTTTGGTTGTACATTTGGTTCAGTAGATGGTTGTGCAGCCCCTTCTTCATTGATAGGAATAGATGTTTTTCCTCTCACTACTTCAATTTTCTACAATACCTTTGCTAATCTCCTCAAATTTTTTTTTGTACTAACATCTTGTTCATCTTGCTTATTTGATTATTGTTGTGGTGCTTGTTACTGGTCACTGTGTTGCTCTTGTTGCGCATGCTGCTGTAAAGTTTCTTGCTCAGTCTATTGCATAGGTGTATTACTAGTCTTGCCTTTCCCTACGAAAAATCAAAAGAAATTGTTTTCAACTATTACAACATGCAGTAGATGAAAATAATAAGCTTACAAATCAAGCTTAGATCTTGACATTCTTTGTTGCCCTTTTATCAATTGATGCTTGTTTTGTTTTTGTTGTTGTTGGCCTATTCTCAGGTGTAGGTATAGCGGTTGTGCAAGTTGCTTTGTTGTGCCCTTGTTGTCCACAATTTTTGCACCTTTCCTGATTTTGGTTGCTTGTATGCCCTTGGGCGATCAAAAAGAACCCCTTCACCCCTTGGCCACATATCATTCCCATTTAGAGGCTTCAAAACATTGTCATAAAATTAGCAGTGTTATAATACTCATCAACAAAGTGTGTGGATCTAGTCCCTTCTTATGGACTGCAGTAATTGCATGAACACAAGGAATTCCAGTCCTTGTCCATGGCTCACAACTACAATGATTCTTCTTCAAATCCACAATAAATTGTTGCTCCATAGGACGTTTTACCTAATACCTATCTTGGTCATTCCAAATTAGCCTCTAAGACCTATATTCCAAAACAACATTTTCTACTTTAGCCTTAATTACTGGAAAAATACCATCGATAGTTTTTTTTCAACATTTGACATCCTATACTTTCTATTCTGCACATGATTAACTCCTATACCTACAATTGCTTGACTTCTAGCCTCTAATATATGTGCATTGAAGGACTCAAAGAGGTTATTACACAACATATCACATTTTGTATGAGGCCAAAAAAATGCCTTTACCTAATGATTTAGCTCGGGTCCATTTGCAACCCAATTGTATGCTGCATGATCATACTCTTTCAACTCACCCATTTCCTCCTAATACAAAAAAAAAAAACATTAGTAGAAGATGCTTTCTTCCACAATATATCTTTCAACACCTTACCTTTGTGCAGTTTATTGAAGTGATTGTAAATGTGTTGCACGCAGTGTCTGTGGTCACAATTGGGCAAGATTGTGGCCAATGCGGCATCCAAACCCTGCAGAGTCCACAAATTGTGTTACTTTCAAGAAATAAAAAAAATTTTTTAAAAAAACTAACAGAAAAAAAATTTTAAAAAAAAAAAACTTACTTTTTGCCTATCTGATATAAATGTAAAGGCATATCCATCATTAGGTAGTTCTAAATCTCCCTGAAAGAGTTTCAAAAACCAGTTCCATTGTTCCATAGCTTCTTTCTCCACTATTGTCCATGCCACAGGCCATCAATATTTCCATCCATGTCAACAGCCATCAAAAGTTGTTCTGGATAGGTAACGTTAATGTGACATCCATCTAAACCTATTATAGGTCTACAATGAGCTTTGAAACCATCTCTCAATGGAGCTAGGCATACATACATTCTTTGAAACCTTGGTTGTTGTGTACCTTCCTCTCTAAAGTTTTCATGCACTATCTCAATTGTTGAGTTTGGATGGGTTCTCATAACTCCTCTCTATAGTTCCAAACTTGCCTAAATTGCTCCATTTGAGTACCAGCTATCATACTAATTGTAAGTTTTCTAGCACTGTAGGCAGAAGTTATTGAAATCTCAAACTTAAGTTGCTCATCTACTTGTTGTGCAATTGATGCTGCAAGAATCTTAGGATTCATTTTAATCCTCTCAATATACCTGTTGGCAACTTGCTTGGCTGTTATCAGTTTATTTTTCCATGCATGATTACAATTATTATGAGTCAAATTTGAAGATTTTAACATCAAATCATCACTTTTAGTAGCAGCCTCCTTTGATACATACACAATATGTTTGACAAAATATTGTCCTCACCCTGTTTGGTTCACTAAGTCTAAATTTACAAGTCTTGTCTTAATTTATGCAATAATTTCTAAATTCTGTATTTAACTCATCCCCAACTCAAAAGTTGGATTTAACATATCCTTCTGGGAATCAAAAACTTTGTACTTGTCCTCATCTTCGTCATCTGACCCCATAACAACCCTGCTCCTAAACTCATCAGTTAGCTCGTCAACCATAACAGAGTCTCCTGCCTGCTCAGTTTCTTGGTTAGTAGGCTTTGCACTTGCCTCTCCTGTCTGATGTTCCATTGATACACCCTCTCTCACATCAGTGTATCTTTCAAACAACTCATCATCTAGTAAATGCTCATCTCCTTCATCTGTTGGTTCTGAAGCATGATAGTCTTCATTTGATGAGTCATCACCCTCATCTTCAATATCATTTCCTTGTCTATGTACTTCACTCCTTTCTTCTTGAACTATCTCAACTCTCGCTCCCTTTTCTTCCATATCATGTTATTCTTGAACTTTTATTGTTTCTTCTTCAACTATGTCTCCTTGCAATCTCTGTTGTTCCATGTCATCTACCCCACCAACTTCCATTCTATCTTCTTCAACTATATTGTCATCTACCTCATCTATTTCCATTCTTTCTTCTTCAACAATGTCTTCTTCTTGCACTATTTGTTCTTCCATAACATGTACATCGGCAACTTCCATCATATCTTCTTCAATTGCCATCTTGCCCTTGATTTGTCCTCTCTTCTTCTTGTGCATGGTCAATAGCCAAGCCCTCTTATTTAGAAACATGTTCACCAACTTAATTTCTCAGGTTCACTAGCTTTCTCATGATCACAAAAAATCTCAGGTACTACACTAATTGTTTCTATTACTTTATGACTTGTCTTAGGTACTGTTTTCAATGTCTCAAGTTCTGCCCTAACAATCTCAGTCTCACATTCTATCACTACCCCTAACTCCTCTTCTTCCTCTATTTTGTTTCTTTTCAATTTATGCGATTCCCGTTACTGTCTCTATTGTTACTTTATCAATGTTTGTATAATTTTTTCAATTCTAATTGTTTCTATTACTGTTAAAGTTGCTTTTGTTTCTGTTATTTCCTCTCACAATTCTTGCAACTCACGGTTACCATATCATCCCAACAAAGGTATTTTTCTTTGTTTCCTCTTTTTCACAATTCTCTTTTTCAATGGTTGTACATTTTCTTCCTCAATTTCCTCTATCACAATAAAACTTTTCTTTGGCTCTGGCTTCTTAAACTCATGTAGCTTTTAATGATTTTAATGATTTCTTTTTCCTTCCTTCTCTTAGCGTAGAATTCTATTACTATAAATATGGGAATCTAGCTATACAAGGTTACTATATCACTGTCAGTAGAAACCAATCTTAGTCCAATCTTAAAGTCACCTATGTGTTCTAAATAACAATACCACATTGGTATGTCAGACAGCTTCATGTTCTGACACATGTCGTTGATATCTAATAGACTAAATCTATCCTTATCGCAATAATGAACATATCTCCATTTGCCTCCTTTATAGTTCTTATAGCCCCTCACTATCCACCATTGCCCTCCAAAGTACAATTTCAACATGAAAAAATCATCATGGTCTGGGCAATACACAACAAAGAAAATGAAAAGGACCAAATTTCAAATAGCAGATAGAAAATGGAACTAAGTTAAGCATAAATGTACATTGTAGATAAAAATGAAAACTCCATGCAAACACATAGGCAACATATATATCGACAAAATAAAAGTTAACTCATGTTACCATACTCAACCAAAACTGAATAAAAACTCAAAAAGTTTAAATCTTTCTTGTAAAAACCCATGAATAAAATATTAGAGATTTATCGTATAGAGCAAAAGGGTTAATATGGTTGTTCATTGTCTTCCTAATATTCCAATCAAACACCATTTTTCCTTGATTTCCCTGATCTTTCGCCTTCTAATGACTTGCAACACTTCAAACTCAAACCAGTTCCAAGTTTCAATCTTTTTTCAAATACAGGGTCAAAAAGGAACTCTATAGTGGAAAGAAACACGACCTTTGGTTGTTCTTTAAAAATTTGATGATTGTTTTCACTTTGTAACAGTAAGAGTTTGAAAATTAATTGACGAAGTTTTCTTGCTGGCAATAATTTTGTAGTAAAAATTGGAGTTAAAGTGTGGAAAACAAAAGTAATGGCACCTTTTCGATGGGTTAGTTGGAGGACAAAAATACCTCGGAAAAATCTCAAGTGCTTTGCAAATGGGTCGCACCAATGGGATGTTAACAAATACTATTGAAGGAAGTGCATGATTTGAACCAAAAAAAAAAAAAGTTTGAATGTCAATTCTGAACAAAATTTAGATGCAAAAGTTGAATTTTGGAAAAATTATGGAGTTTTTTGCCATTATTATTGTTATTAGGTTTAATAATTTTTTTCGTTGATTCTTCTTGTATAATAGTTGTTGTTGTTTTTTTTTTTTTTTTTTTCCTTGTGATTTATAACCAATAACAAATTATAAATTTTTAACTAATTTAATATATTTTTTTATTAATCATAAGGGGGCATATATATAATAATTTGATTCCGAATTCTTAAATTTGTTTCCGATTTCAAGTCATTTCAAACAACCTTTTTAAGAAAAGTGAGATCTCTTTAGTTGAATTTTGTAAGTATAATTGATAATTTTAAGTAGATAAAACTTAATTTATTATAAACATGTATTATTATTATTATTATTTCTTCCAAAAAAACTAAGAATTTTTAATTACTTTCTTTTCATTCATTGAGAAAAAGAATAAACATTTTATCTTTTTTAAAGTTCTATATATATAAATATAATAAAAATATACTCTTTATATTTATATATATATATTTATTATATTTTATGTAATAGCTAAGATTATCTAAATTACTTCATTTTTTATATAAAAATGCAGCGTTTTTAATTCCCTATTTTTACCCAAATTGATTCAGATTATTTTGTTCGAGAACATAATGTTTATGTATATATACACATATATAAGAAATTACTCAAATATTAGAAAATTCACTTTTTTTTAAATAACATAATATAAAAATACCTTGAATTCTGAAAATTCAAATTAAAATGGGCTAATTTGCAGCTAAAATATTATTAACAAATTGAAAAAAAAAAAAAAAAAAAAAAAAAAAAAAAAAAAAAAAAAAAAAAAAAAAATACTTT
>JAXGGT010064940.1:0-23541 GCA_035583425.1 Marsdenia floribunda
AAATAACAAATAAAAGTCCTGAGAATGGTAGAGAGATGTATTAAATACTAAGCATAGAGGGTCCAAAATGTATAAATATATATGTTATCAAGATTGGATGATGAAAATGCGGGCTAGTTAACAATTTTTCAGACAAAATATTGGAAAGTAAACCAGTATTAAAACAGTCAACCATTTCAAAATTAAGAGGAAATAGAAAAATTTGAGGAATATCCTAACAATTCACATGATATTTCTTCTATTTCTAACCCCCATTTTTCCCGAATCTCATATGGAATTCCTTGAAAATCTGAACATATCTTCCAACAGTCAACATACTGTTCATATAATATTAAAGTTGAAGGATCATAAGCCCTAGTAACTTTTCTCCCAACAGAATTTTTACCCATGGAATATAACCCAAACAAGAACAAAAAACAATGATAAAGTTGATACCTTGATCCTATCTACAGAATATGAGAATCTAGAGGTCCAAGAATACAAAATAGCAAAGAGCAGTGCTGATTTATTCGATTCTCGAGAATTCTTACACGATAGAACTACTTCTAAGGACTGGTAAGAACAACAAAAAAACTCTAGAAAGGATTCAAGCTGTGAGCTTAGCTTAAGGAATTCAAAAAAGTGGTGTAAAATAAAAAGAGCAAGGCTGTTTTTGGACTGGACTTTTTTTTTCAAAATCTCACTAACAGCTACCTATCATCCACCAATTTTCATCTCTTCTCCAGTACACCCGCCTGAACCCACCCATCTAACCCGTCCAAATTTTTCACATCACCTCTTCGAAGTTAACTCAAAGTCTAGCCGAAAGGTACAAAATTCCCATCATTGGTTCACAAATTTTGGCTATTTGATATCCAACCACCGATTAATTAGGTCTAGCCAACAACCCACCATCAATACCACAAGAAATAAACCACGGTGAAAATGCAAAAGAGGTTGCCTTTAAATGACTGCTTTCCTAAAGGTACTTCCAGTGCTCCGAACGGTTTCCCCGAAAACGTGGTTGGGCATCTAAAAAGATTTGGGTATCTCGTCTAAGATACTCTTCATCGAGGCTGGATTCCAAAGGCTCTCAGGTATGAATTCTGAAAGTCGGCTATTTCAAATTTTCTTGTGTTGCATTTGTTCATAGATGTGGGCGAGCCATCATAATTATGTTTTGTGCATCCCTTTTGTTTGACTGCATCTGTTTTTTGCCATTGATGTAGATTTGTACCAAGTGTCGCTGTAGATTGGACACAGAAGATTTGGTGTTGACTACTAGTAGTAACTCTGTTCTGTTCCAGTGAATCGTAGAACCAAGTACTTCTACACATGTGTGGTTTCTATCACATGGTCGACGATATGTTATTTTCAATGTTTCTGCCATGTATTACTATTTTATTACTTGATAACTGCTAGAATGTTACGAGTATGAAATTTCTTTTAAATATTATCATGCAATTTTAATTCTTATACTCGGTTTTAGAGCATATAGAAATGTCTAACAATAGTATTGAAAAAAAAAAAAAAAAATCAAACCTTCTATACAACGAAATAAGTTGTGGACGCTAAATTTGGAAACCAATATTTGAATATATTGAAAGAATGGAAAAACGAAGATGGAACCTGGGTTCAAGGGAGGTTTGAAAGTAATGTATGGAAGCGGATTCAACCAGAATTTAATGCATCAACTAGAAACCATTATTCTGTACCCCAACTGTCTTCAATTTAGCAGGATGAGGAGCTATACTTGGCCATGAAATCAATTAGAGATGACCCCGAGATAATTGGTATAGGCTGGAATGCACTACAGAACAATATAAACTATAGTGCTGAGCAATGGGAGGCAATAAAAAGGGTATGAGTAATTGATGCTTGTTAAATATGTGTATATTGCTATATATTTTAATATTCAAGTGGTCAACTAACTGATACTACTATGTAGTGCAAAAAAAACTTAAGGCAAAGATGCGTGGGAATAACAGGGGATTGTCGCATTATGACCTCATTACCAACGTATTTTGGGACAATGGAGCCCAGGGTGTATTTGCACGGTCGTCCAAGGAGTCTCCACTTATTGATACTGAAGAAAGACACTTTGCTCGGAGGCAGATGCTAGGAAGTCCAACATAATCTAATCCCGCTATTGTTCCAGTTGGTTCAAATTCCATAGATTATATGGATGAGACAACACGGGTCAATGGTGTGGATAGGCTTCATTTGGTTCGAAGAGAAAGCTTGGAAAAATGTTTGAATGCGAACGTTCTATTGCGGACAAGAAGTTGAGAGAAGGCAGTACTAAACAAATGAATGAAGCAACAGACAGTCGAAAGCAAGGTTGGAAAATTATTTGTTTAAGTCTTCAAAAGGAGACACGAAAAAGGTTGATCCCCCTCAATGACAAGATGCCTTCAGTTGTTAGAGGAGGATTGTGGCCCTGTCCCACCCAATGGTAATTTATAGACTTATCAGAAGTTGAAGAATCCCAATTTTTGGGAGGCATAGGTGCATTGGTCAAAAGAGATGCGGATGACCAATTTCATAGATGTGATAGATTAGTGTGGTCACCATACCCCCCTTAATAGTTGACCATTGACGTCACGGGATTAGATATCTTGTTTTAACAATTGTCACCAAGAGTTTTCTGTATTTGTATAATATTAATTGAATAACGTATTTGTGTTGTATATTACAATTTCATTTCAATTTTATTGTAAACGGTTTACATTATATCATATATTTACCTTCAGTTGCAAGTGACCCTATGGATCATAACACAGTTGATGGTAACATAAATGCTCAAAATTTTCATTGTTCTTCTTCCAATGAATCTGATCTTCAAGATATGCAAGACATGAGAAAATGCAGCAAATGATGGATGATTTGGTCGACCCTTCCCCACAAGTAATAGTAGAATAAGATGTAGGACATCGGTTTTGACAAGTATAATGTGGGTGGATGAATTGTTCCAGGGTCACACAACAAGAATTTATCAAAGTATTGGAATGCAAAAAGATCATTTTTTTCAAACTGTACAATCTTCTTATAGATCGTGGTTTGTGGGTCAACCGACAGCAACAACGTGTTGACTTTTTTGAGAGTATGACTATGTTTTTAAAGTGTGTTTGTCGAGGGAACAAGCACTGGGACTTAGCAGAACGCTTTCAACACTCAATGGAAAAGACATCTAGGCACATTAAAAAGAATGTGTAGAATTATTGTTTAACTCGCGCACAATGTGATAAGGGAACCAAATTGGTCGACCATGCATCCGAAGATATCTAATCCCCGTGTTTCCCCTCAATTTCATGTATGTATAAAGTATTCAGTGTTGTTTATAGTGTTTAGTGTAAATATAGATTTAAGCATACACTTTCATTCTATTTCACGGCTACGTTGGTGCTATAGATGGAACAAACATTTCAGCATGGGTGGTTGGCGATAGACAGGAGGTTTTTAGATCCAAGAAGAATGTGATATGCCAGAATGTCATGGCAGCAGTCGACCATGATATGAGATTCACTTTCATCCATGCAGGGCGGGAAAGCAGTGCACATGATGGCCGCGTGTTTAATGATGCTACATCCAACTCCAGACATGATTTTCAGCACCCTCACCAAGTTGCCCAACACTCTTTGTATATTTAAACATTATTTTGGATAACGTGTGTTCACAAATTTTGTCTCAAATGTAGATAAATATTACTTAGTAGATGTCGGATATGCGTATCAACTAGGCTTCCTTGCACCGTAAAGGGTGAACGGTACCATCATTCCTAATTTCGTCAAAGAAGTTCTGGCTTCCAAGGGATAAAGGAGTTGTTCAACCATCGTCATTCATTTGTACAAAACATGGTTGAGAGAGCATTCGGAGTTTTCAAAAAGTTGATGTGATAGGGCATTTAGAGGTGAAAAAGTTAAACTGGTAGACGAAAAAAACCTATACGATGTAGTTGCTTATGTATCTTTCTCAGTTATAATATTCAGATAACATATGTATGTAAACTATACGCATTGAAATGTACGAAATCAAACCAGGCCTATGTACAATAGAGCATCTGTGTTCCCATAATGAATGCATTTCCGTAAAAATGGCCTGGAAACGTATGGCCACCGACGACGTCTACCGAAGAAGAACTGCAACGACACCTTCCAATACATTTCACTTTGGTCTTTTTCGACTATTTCGTTGAAATACTTGCAACTAAAAGTAATATCCAAATGCAAGTTTGGTTAATAGTCGATCATTTACAATATTTATCAAGAAATACAGGGACAAAGAAATAAAAACACTGCTTTGAAGCTTCCAAAATCCACCGCAGGGTCAGAAACAACATGACAGAAGATGATTATCATGAGTGGACGTGGAAGATCGAAAAATGGTGGTCATCTTCTTGTTAAAAAACTGTATTAAGGTTTGTGCATGTAGGTATGAAATAGAATTGTTTAGAGTGACCAAGTTGCCGAGGATATCATCAAAGGATTGTGATTGTCGATTTTATAAGTGAAAGGGGACGCAACCTTTCAAATTCACCTTGCATTATTGTCATCGTATGTAGGTTTATCAGGAAATATTAAAAACATAACCAGTCGATTCATGTTCTCATATTGATGATTTATTATGTGTACAACTTTGAACTCCGAATATTTATTATATGTATTATATAAATATACAATACATTCATCTAAAAATATTATATAATAGTATTACAAAATGAGAAAAATTGAACGTTGGAATTTGGAATAATTAAACATTAGTTGACCACCAATTCTCATTCTTACATAATGAAGACAATGGTCAACCAAGCATAGTGGACGAATATAGAAACCGACAATATTTCGGTGGAAACACAGCTTAACAGCTTGAAGAGTGGGTGAACTTTTGAGTCAACATTGTAAACGAATTATGGGACAAGTATAATAATGTACAAGGTCCTTAATTTTGTCACAACATATGCTGTATTAGTCGACGAACATTGTGCAGTATATGTAATCGTTATGTTAACGTGTATTGTGGATATAATTTTCTTTTTATACTGTGAGCGATCATCATATAACGAGATTCAGAATTGTGTATTTGTGATCCCACATGCATTCATCATACATACGTAAATGTTCAGCAAATAATATTAACAAACGTATGATTAGAAAAATAACCCAACATCGCATATCATTAGTTAGCAGATAATATTAATAAACATATAAATGGTAACTGTTTTCATCAACCCCATGATTTCCCAAAAAAAAAAAAACCAAAATTTTCATCGTATCATCAGCTATCTAATTCAGGTTTCTCGATATAAATTGCATTTCAACCTCTGCAGCATAACCTACACAGTCCTAGTCATCTTGTAGGAGGTCCCCATCAAATGGGAAAGGCATATTCTGGTGAGCTTTTGTTTTGCATCATCCTCAACCTACATCACATCAGAAAACACGTTCCTGTATGGCCCTAAATTTATACATCCGACAGAGCATTCGTACAACGATGCCACGGAAGTGTCTAAATGTGTCCACAGTGTAGTTCTACCTGAGTTGACCAATTATGTTAATTCCCGCCTACTTCTCTTCATGACACTCAGAAAAAAGATGAACAACACTCATGGCATATTGTGCTGCCATGTTCCCTTCATCTAGAGCCTTCTGTATAAGAAAAGCGAACGTTCCAAGATTTCCAAAGGAGAAAAGCTCAACCTGGTGGAGAAAAAAAATAACAACTCATACTACGTAGTCAGTTACGTATCTTTCACAATCATAACATTAAAATATATATATATATATATATAAAGTAGTTGTATTGACATGTATAGAATCGAACCAGACCTTTGTGCAATAAAGCTTCTAAGCCCCCAAAACGAATGCACTTATTCAGAAAGTATTGTGGAATGTGTCGCCACCGCCAGCTTGTACGAAGAAGAACTGGAGCGACACCTTCCAATACAATTCACCATGGTCGTCTTTGGCTAATTCGTTAAAATACTTGCAACTAAAAGTAATATCCAGATGCAGGTTTTGTAAATAGTCATTCATTTACAGTATTTATCAAGAAATACAGGGACAAAGAAATACTTACACCGCTTTAATGCTTCCAAAATCCATCATAGAGTCAAAAACAACTTCACAGAGGATGATTGTCATGCGTGGACGTGGAAGATCGAAAATGGAGGTCATCTTCTTGTTAAAAAACTATATTACGGATTGTTGTTTATAGTGACAAATTTGCTAATGATATCATCTAAGGATTGTGACTGTCAGTTGTATAAGTAGAAGGGGATGCAACCTTTCAAATTCACCCTGCATTAATGTTAGCTCTAAAGTTCAATAGCCGAGAAGTAATAATTGTTAATCGCCCATTGAAAGGGTTATCGGGAACTCCAGACATTTGTTGACCGCTCGATTCATCTTCCCATATTCATGCATTGTTACGTATACAACTTTAAAATCATATTATGTATTATATGCATTATATAAATATACGATACATTCAAAAAAAAATTATTATAAATACAATTTAGAAAATGAGAAAACTGAAAGGCATATTCCTTGACATTACAAGCACATTAGTTGACCACTCGATTCAATATCCCAAATTGATGCATTGTTACGTGTACAACTTTGAACTCATAGTATTTTTTATATGTATATATTATACAAATATACAATACATTCATGTATAATTATATTATATAAAAGACATAAAATGAGAAAATTGAAATGTGAAATTTGGAATAATTAAACATTGGTTGACCATTGATTCTAATTCTTGCATAATGAAACATGAATATTACAAACACCCTAATACCAGTACTCTCATTTCCGAAATGAAAGCCAAAATAAATAACACTCTTTGGTCAGCAGCACAAGATATACATAGAGGTTGTGCATCAAGCTTTTGTAAGTCATAATCATACACTCAATTACTATTGGGTGCAGACTTTGGATGGACATCAATTTGGAAACATTTTTTAATACGTCGAATGTCCCAACAATGTTCCTTATACAAGTCATGCATCCATAATTCTGTACTGCAATACACAATGAAACTTTCTCGATAATGAGCGAATACATCTATTATAGATTTTAATCTTAGCTCCCCAATGGTGGTAATGTCTATTTGCTTTAGGAATTCATCCTTGGAACACAGATAAATAATACCAAGGACATAATTTGCTACCATATGCCCTGTAACAACGGCTTCCGCGAAAAATTCCCGACCCTTGTCAAAATTGAGATGATATCAAAGCCTTACATCTTACTTTTTTTCTACAATAATGAAGGACGAGATCACAGAGACTTACCATCCCTTCTCTGAATAATGCTTTTGGATTTTTGTAAAAAAGTTATTTTTGCCCCAACAAGCACATGGCATCGAACTCAGTTGGGAGACAGAAGTTACCCGAAACTACAACAATCCAATAGAGGTAGCTTTCCTCTTGTTCGACTATGTTGTAAAAAGTCTTGCACCTGCACACACACGACTAATCATTTCAATATATAACTTGCAACTGCATATATATATATCAACAAGTAAAAAAAAATGAAACACATACACAGATTTTATGATAAAAAGGGATTTTGTTGAGTGTGCAACAGTGTGCCCTAGAATTTTCATTAACAGATGATGGGGAAGGTCGAACAGGGGTGAAGATACAAGGGCGGTGGACATCATCTTGGGATGCAATGAAAAGAACTAGGAGAAAAGAGGTTATATGGTCAACCAGATAGAGATTGATAAAGATGAGCTTTTGTGCTATGTTTGGAGATGGAAGACTTGTAAAGTAGTGTGGCATTTCGATAATATATTGAAGGGAGCTGACTTTAGTGGGATGTTTAGCTACATTTAACGCAGTTGTCTATTCCCACCTACCTATTCATGTCATTCCTTTTTTAAGTGGTACAAATAGAATGACAAGGACACGTGTGCATTTCACTTTTTTTATTATTATCATGTTGGTTTCCTAATAAATCTAGAAACACAAGTCATATATATCTTTTTTTTAAAAAAACAAACAAGGAAAATCGTAATATATGTGGGCGCTTTCACATATATATATATATAGATATAAACATATTCCGCAATCCAAAGACTCCCAACCATAGACAGTTTCAAAAACAAAAAGTAAAAACTTAGTCGGCTATACAATAGCCCTGTGAACCACTAAACACAATTTGACCATGGTGCTATGTCAGAACTGATTATATCAGATACATTATGGCCTGATGTCTTGTAGGTTGTAAACTGTAGTAGTTTAGGGATAGGCGAAAGGAATGGAATGATGAATAAATATTATGGTGCCGATTTGAAACCCTAAAAAGAGTTTTCCCACCTATTACTATTCCAGTTCACACATTCATTTTGAAACAAATTTGAAAAAGACTGTCATTCCAATCCCACACTATTCAATTCCCTCTACTCTGAAATCCAACAATATGAGGTCTAACAGTCGTGCTTCAAATAAAAGACAGAGAAGAGATGACAACATTCACCCACTACTGGAGGATCCAAACATACTTCATAGTGCAGACGTTGAAATAAGAAAACTTTTTCCTGGTCTTGTATTGGAAGATGACCCAGACCTACACAGATCGGCAAAAGATAGAACTTTCTTTGTTTGTAAGTACTTCGAAGACTCATGGGCTGATGGATGGTCGTCCAAAAACATTGTGGTTGGCAAGCCCCCAAAATTGAACGAATTAGGGCAACTTCAAGGGTTTTCAGAGATGTTGGTGTATCAAAAATGGGATATACTGACCATATTCTGCTCAAAGTATTGCCCCCATGCAGTAATATCGGTAGGAAGGCACAAGGAGTTGATTGTTACTTCACTGGTGAAGGGGGTTATGGTTCAGATCACGGTCGACCAAGTAAACAATTAGTTCAGAATGCACAACATAGGTTATTGTTTGTCATCATATGAATCTTTGATAGGCATGCAAAAATCAGCATTGGAGGAAGAAGTTGTAAGAACACTTTACGATTCTGCTCGACCGACTATGAACGACCTCTTTATTTCCAGTCATGCGATTAGAGGCATAGTAGCACAATTTATACAGGGTAGTTATCAAAAACAACTTGGTGCGACAGATTTTAGTGTGCCTAAATACCATAGTTCTAAAAGTATTCTTCTTAAAGATATTATTTTCTCTAGGCTAAAAAGGTAAAAAGCATTTCATTTTAATATCTTCCTCAAAGAACACGTTCAATGGTCAACAACTTTTGATATTTAATAATAAGCTGACGAACACTCATAATAACCGTCACCTAACCTCCTCTAAAATATACCGGCAATGACAATTAACTCCTATAAATAGGAGATTCATGAACAAGAATTAGGGATGAACTTTATTCTAAGCTTCATTTACTCTCTATTACTTTCTTTCTCTTATTATCTCTCTTTCTCTCTCTTATTTTACTTAGGGTTTCCTTGTTCTTAATTGATTCTTCTCAAGGATCAATTGATTTAGGAACTCTTTTGTTCTCTTGAACACCTTTTTGAGAGATTAATTAAGAGAATTTACCTCTAAATTCTGTTATTCACTTTAATTTTATATAAGAGAGTTCAAAGTCCTTCAAAGACCCATTTTAAACTTCATTTAGGAGCTAAAACAAGTCCCTTTCGGGACATGGCACTTCACTTTCGGGATTTTTCCTCTTCCTTTTAGGAAGGAGCTTTCCCTAAGGACATCCTTCCCTTCCCTAAGGACATCTTTCCCTTCCCTAAGGCCATCCTTCCCTTCCCTAAGGGCTTCCTTCATCTTGCCTTTGGGAAGAGAGCTTCCTTTTAGGGAACCTCCTTCCCTTTCGGGCAACACCTCTCCTTCCCATCGGGCATCTCATTTTGGTTCCTTAGGGAACCCTAATTTCCTTTTTGAAGCCTATTTCCTTGCTTCCTTCGGGAATTTAACCCTTTTGTGCTCTCAAGATTGCCACATGTCCTTTCCAACTCTCTCTTTTACTTTTCTCTTTTTATAGAGAATAGTTTTTATCTGATTTCCACCCACAACACATTACACACCTTTTGGGTCCATATTCTACTTGTTTTGGATCCTTTCATCTAATTGCTTTTTAGCGACATCAGATTTCATCCTCACATACAAGGCATTAACAAGGAAGCTTGTTAATTTTAGTGATTGCTTCGTTTGGAACATTGACTAAGAATTGCGGGTAAAGGACAGGCAGTTTCCTTATGGTGGGTTTCTAACCAAGATTCTCAGAGAAGTTGGTGTTGATTTTGAAGGTGAGGTAACTGAGCCAATAAAGTTGTTATACGGAATACAAAACATATCCTACGTGGAGTCATGACGCCGCAAAATTAATGAAATAAGGCCAATAGAGTTACAGAATGCGGAGGATGACAAAGATGCTAAACACGGGAAACAAAGAGGGGAGTCAACTGATGCACCAAATATCAACAACATTGGTAAGAAATTAAAAGATACGCAGCAAGCATGAGAAAATGATAGAAAGGATGGTCTCAAGTTCTGCAAGAAGATGAAGATATTTGTTCTCAAGTTAAAGATATATTAGCTGAAATTCTTGACATTTTGAAGTCTGCAAATAATAGTAACAACCGTAATACGTGAAGGACTGAGCATATGTCAGATAATGTTAAGCCAGAACACGAACATCGTCGACCAAAAGTTCAGCAACTGCACAACCCCTATGGAGACGACCAAGAACCTCATTAGCCACATGTGCATGATCCCCCAGAGGAAGTAGATATCCCCTTCTCAACGAAAGGGAACAATTTGCATTGTGATGAATAACAAGCACCTGAACATCAGTCAAATGTAGGTGGTCCATTGAACGGAACAATGATTTAGGAAAGCTTCGATGACCCAAGTTCACCAGCTGCATTCAATAATATTTCAACTATTGAACTTCGGGAATGAATATTTGATGTGGTACCAAAACGCATAGCACAGGATAAAGATTCATTTGGAACCGCTGCAAAGGAGGATAATGAAGGTATTGAACTATTACACAACTGTTTGCCAGATTCATATGAAATTTCTTGCTAAATTTATTGATAATAATTTCTGTTTAGGAATATCTGATAGATCTCAAATAGAGAAATACTTTGATAATTCACTTATTCAATCAAATGTAGCAATTACAAGGAAAGTATTTTGATGGAGTTTGATTTCTTCTATTTAATGCTGGGAAACATGTATTTTGTTTTTTACATTTTTTCATCCATGATGTTGTTCAATTGATGACAACAAGTTGCAAGAAAATGCTGGTAGTAATTATGTTGCAGAAGGCACAGCTGAAGAGAGAAATAGTGAATTGTTTTGTATCACTGAATTGGCATGTTTAGATGCTGTTGTCAACCTTATTGTCTCCTCTGCAAAAATTTGAACATTTTACTATGTTGCGATTAAATTGTATTTTGGATTATGGTTTGACTTTCAATGTGTGGACTATGGTATTAAATTATATTTTGGATTATATTGCCCTATATTTTTGTTTTGAATGGATTTTCAGCACCACGGATAACTACAGTGAAAATTTCAGTTTAGGAAAATGGTAGTCAACTGTAGGTATATAATGCACATGTGGGTGGTTTGAAGTAATACTAGTTGACCATGCAATTGCTCATCATTAGAATAATGTTATTGTGTATTGTGGTTAATAATGAGAAATTGCACAGGTTTTGAAGTTGTGTTGAAACAAATAAAAAGAATAAGTAGACAAATTGTTGTAGAAACAAACGGCTATATGAAACAACCCAATGACCATTTATACATATATATACCCCTTTGAATGTTCAACCAAATCACCAATTGAGAACATAGGTCTATAAAAATTTATCGTACATCTTTCAATTATTAGCCAAAGTTTTCCATTTTCATTATTATATCTATTTTTTCCCAATTTAGCGGGATGAGCAAGAATACATGTCAAAAATATTTTTTTTTTTACATTTTTTAAATACTTTTCGTAATATTTCGGGACACCCGTTTTGTTAATTGTACTACAATATTTATTACTTTGTTTACAGTTAGTACAAAATGTTGAGACTAATTTCAGACTTTGGAAAAAAAAAACATTTATAAATGGAACTAAATAATATGTATATATAT
Source organism: Marsdenia floribunda (assembly GCA_035583425.1). Lineage (NCBI taxonomy): Eukaryota > Viridiplantae > Streptophyta > Magnoliopsida > Gentianales > Apocynaceae > Marsdenia > Marsdenia floribunda. The sequence goes on from JAXGGT010064940.1 coordinate 12,069, forward strand.
CCAACAACAAGTACTTATCAAAAAAAAAAAAAAAAAAAAAAAATCAACAACAGTAACATATATTACAATATTGAAATCCATAAAAAAAATTTGGAATATTTGTAAAACACAAAATATTCAATATATTCATATAAATATATAGATATATATAAATATATATAACTCAAATAACAATATCATCGTTACATTAACAAAACATATTATTTTTGTCTTTTACTTACTAGACAACTTCTTAACTTGTCCTCACCTTACTTCTCGTTTTTTGCAATCTACTCAATTTTTTTTTTTTTTTTTTTTTGTAAAAAATGAGCAATCTAAAAAAACCTCCAATCCAAAAACATCCTAAATCTTTACCTAGAGAATTAAAGTTGGAGGGAAGGTGATGGGGTGAAAATGTTTCAAAGATTTAGGGTGTTTTTAGATTGGAACTATTTTTGAGATTGCTCATTTTTTTTCAAAAAGAGTTGAATGGATTGCAAAAAACGAGGAGTAAGGTGGGGATAAGTTAAGAAGTTGTCTAGTAAGTGGGGACAAAAAAAAATTTTATTAGTGTAATAATATGTTGTTATTTGCGTTATATATGTTTATATGTGTATATTGAATATTTATAGTAAGTGGGTGAATTTTTTATTCATTTTTTTTTTCAATTCACCAGACGTGAACAGTGTTATGTCAAGTAGTGTTCAAACAAGTGTAGCTCATTTTTTTTGAGTTTGAGTGAAATTTTGAAAAATAATTTCAGTCCAAAAGCAGCCTTAACCTTTAAAAGGTTCAGATTTTCACTACCATCTCTAAAATTTATACTGCCACATTGCATTTACACCAAAGTTATTCCATGCATTACTTCCAATTAAAAAATTAATTTTAATTGGAAGTGGGGGGACAACTGAGATATCCGAAGAAGGAGTTTGGACTCCACCTCGAAGAAAGGAAATGGAATTCAAAATACGTTGCACTCATAAGTTCAACCTCAAGGAAGAACCCCAAGCTGAGAAAATAAATTAAAATGAATGATGGAGCCACATGTTCCAGTATAAAAATTTTTTGACCCAAAATATTTAACTTACTCCATTAGACAGACTTTATTCCTTTGACGTAGAGAATGTATCAACTTGGAAAAACTTATATTACAAGAAATAAATCTTGGAAGCATCTCAATCTATAAATAATGGGAGAAAAGATAATACAAGGTAAGTTTTCTAGTCTCTCAAAGAACACATATAATACACATAACTAATTCATCTCTTTGGAGGGGGCAAAAACGAGGAAACACCTCCAAGTTGCCTTGTTTGTGCAAGATTCCAACATTAACGTCATTTTCGGAGCCATAATTTTGTCTTCCTCCTCAAAGATCATTAAACCTCCTACTATAATCTTATCTCTGTAAAATTCCTACTGATTTTTCGTAGTGGAAATCTTCACAGCTCCTATTGACTACACGATCACTAATCCTTGGCATGCTGATCATTTAAAGAAGTATTATCAGTAGAATACCTATTTGTATATTCTAAACTTGTTTAATAAGATTTGTATTTTAATGGAATTCTTATTCTAAAATATAACTTCAAGCTCAAAAATCGAAGGTTAAATATAACTTTGAGTTCAAAAAATCGAGCTTAAAAAATTTGAAATTTAAATATAATTTCGAGATAAAAAATTTGATATTTCAATATCATTTCGAGTTAAAAAAAAAAAAAAATTTAAATTTAATCTATTTTCAATATTAAAATCAAAACTTCAACATAATTTCTAGCCTAAAAAATTCGAGTTCAAAAATTCAAGCTCAGAAATTTGAGCTCAAGAATCAAAATATAAGCTCAAACATTCGAGCCCAAGATGTTTGGAGTTTAAATAAAAACCTCGAGCAATACATTTGAAATCAAAAATCAAATTTTAATCCAAACTCGAAATTTGAAGTTTAAAGTATGACTTCATAAGACTTTCTTTTAAACATAAAATATATATATTACAAAAGGGGACAAAAGTCCAAACATGACTCCATCACATGAAGTCATATTCCACAAATGTCAAAAAGCAGCATCTAACACTTCTAAAAACTACCAAGTGATATTTCACTTCCAAAAGAAAGGGCTTCCTAGACCAAACAGTTCACAAAACAACGACAAGTAAAGAACATGGTGGAACTCAAGGAACCAGACTCTTGTCTTATTCAGGAACACTATCAATACGCCCTTGTTGTGCAGAAGAAGACTTAGCCTGATCAGTTCTTTCTATTACAAGAGAGCTAGGATATGGGATAATAGCTTTTGAGGGATCTTGGACTCCATAAGGACCTCTTCGGGATCATAGCTTCCACCTGAAGTAAATTATTTTTTTATCGGATCCCAAAAGGAAGGAACAAGAATAGGAGGATGCTCCTAGGTTATATTATTCCTTGCATTGATTTCTCTTATAAAATTTAGTTCCACATCATTAAATGGAACAATGGATGCTCCATGTCTGGCTACAAAACTAGCAAAAGGTTCAATAAAAGCTCTTACCAAGACCATCTTCTCATGAATTAGCGGCCAGATCTACCTGATTACATGTGCAGCTCCCCTGTTTTCATACTCCACCCCGGCTATCGACATCTCATCTAAGTATTTGGGGGAAGTTTTGAAATCGACAATTGCTTGTATTTTTGTAGCTTCAATATTAACCATGCTCACCAGATAAATCTTTAACAAATGACTTCAGCTATTGATTCTCTTCAAGGATTTTAAACTTATCAACCCACGCTTCTTCATATATATTTTCCTACTCCTCCTTTTGATTTGATATATCAGCCAAATCACCCTTCAACTTCTTTTCACTCTCTAGCAATACTAATTTTTCATGCTCCAATTTGCTAATGGCAACAATTTTACTTGATATTTCAAATTTCATAATAGAAACCTCAGACTATAAGATCTTGAACTTAGTCATCTGTTCATTCAGTTCATCCTGAAGACCTTTGTTTTCTTTTCCAACCTTACAAAGCCTCTTTTGAAGAATCTTCTCCTGTCTTTTAAATTGTTCACAGTTCGAAGCTTGTTCATGATGCCTAGTGTAGTGTGCACTGAACTTCCATGTACACAAAAAATCCTCAAAATCGTGAACACATATAAATAAATATATATATATATATATATAATATATATATAACAATAATAAAATCTGCATACCTTGGCCAAAAGAGCTCCTTCGAGATTCCCTACCTCTTTTGCTTACAAAGGGTGAATATCATTCAAAGTCTTGATATCAACTGCTTTAGTCACTACACTAATGCCCAGTTGACCAACTATGTGAGGATCATTTAAGTTCAACTTTGAAATGGTAGGAGCAGATTTAATGATTTCAGCTCAAAGATCACAAAATTTCTGATAAGTGGAAGGAATCTGAAAATTCTCTTGGTGCCAACTCGCAGAGGATTTCTCTTCTATGGCAGATTTTCCTTTTCTAGTTTCTACAACTCTAGCCAGTTGAGAAGAATCAAGTGGAGATGGAAGAAACACTATTGGTTCAATTCCACTACCCCCTACTTAGGATAAGGAGCTCCAGTCCTCTTTCTTTTTAAGGAAACCTCCCCTGTTTCAACCTCAGAATCAGATGATTCAAGGTACAATAACCTCTTTTTAGTATGCCTCTTACTTTCTTCCTTCCTCGACACAGGTAATTTAGTGGCTACCCCTTTCATTTTCTCAACCTTCTCAGGTACACTAGAAGTTCCCTCTGCGGATTTTACGCTTAGAGAAGAGGTCGCCTCATGAGCTTTCCCAGAAGCAGCAGCAACCTCAGGGCCTTCCTTCTTTGAAGCTAAAACCAAATTAGCTTCCTTGGCTAACTTAAAATCTTGACCATTCTTGAAAATCAGAGGGGTCTTCTTCTCCTGAGCACTTAATCTTTGTTGCCTCCTCTTGAGTTTAGCTAACTTCTTCTCATAAACGGCATTGATGTCCATTCTAACTGAAAATACAACATAATATGTGTAAGATCATATAACAACTTCTATGAAGCAACATAAGAGGAAGAATATGGGATAAGAAGAGATATAAAAGATTCCAAGTGAGGGCTTGCAAATTACTCCTTTTGTATCCTTACACAAAAGACATTCATGGGATAACTTCCTATTTACATGAATTGTGCATTACAGATATTCAATGTCTTCATCTTTTATTAGAATGGATCTCTTTGCTTCTGAAGTTCCTATACTAGCGAACTCAAGATTCTCCAAGGCAAAGCAATGAAAAGAAGAAAAATAAAAAGTTTCCCACTTGGGGTCGTCACCAAGGATCCCTTCAACAGTGCTTATAAATAGATTCACCTCATTGGTAAATTTGTAATCTTTATATTTCAATAGAGTAAATAGCTTGACTAGAGGGCGAAAGGGAAAACCATTGGAAGATTCCACCAAAATCCATTTGATTCTCCACTCGACTCTACCAGGGGGAGGATCAAATAATGAAATAGTAGCTTTGTTTGGGCGAACAGACATCATAAAATCAGGGGACTTCAACAAGTCAAAATATCGTAGAAAAAGGGGAATGGAAGGTTCAGTGCCGACATAAACTCAAACTTTCAGGCAGATAAAGATGAAAGAAAATCCCAAGGAAATGAGATATTATATGCTTATGTATTGTGCTGATGATTTAGTTCCTACCACTTACACAGACTCAGACTTCCACGAAGATAAAGATGAAAGAAAATCCACCAGTAGATATGTCTTCACTTTGTTTGGAGGAGCTATTCCATGGAGAAGCATCAAGCAATCTTGTATTGCTGATTCTACCAAGGAAGCTATTCTAAAGAAGCAGCATTGCTCCAGGAGTTCCTCACAAAACTTGGAGTAGTACCACCGGCTTGTCACTATTTATTATGACAATTCTGGAGTGGTGTCACAATGCAAGGAACCTTGAAATCATAGGAAGGGCAAGCACATAGAGAGGAATTATCACTTCATCTGGGTGTTCATCTAGAAATAGGAGATAGTGGTTGATCAGATTTCCTCAGTCTACAATTTGGTGGATCTCTTTACCAAGCCTTTGACAGAGAAAGTGTTTCGAAGACACTTAGATGTCATAGGGGTAGGCACTTATGGACTTTCTTAGTCTTTGTAGTGCAAGTGGGAGATTGTTGGAATTTATGCCCTCAAAGACTATGGATTCTAAATGATTATATTGCAATAAAGCAGTTATTTATATAATTTAGTTTGCTCCTTGTATTATTGCCCATTTAAACATCCAAGTATAACAAGTAGTAGTCTATGTGTTAGGTCGTTCTTCACAGTGAGGTGTAGACCATGGGTACTTGTTGTATAAGTAAAATTATGTTCTTAGTCGTTTGATGGAATTGGGCATTTCATTAAGGTAAGACTATTATGTCATGATTTCCAATGAGGTATGGTTTACCTTAAATCAGTAAGTAGTTCACTCACGTCATAGGCATCAGCGTATTTCGAATACGTAGAACTGGACCTGTAGTAGTGGTCTCTCTCAAAGTACTATAATTATAGAGACCAGACTATTACTGCTACAACATGGACAAATACTCTCATACTTGAGCATGAGTTGGTGGTCTGGCAAAGCTAGAGTTTTACAATTTGATATATGTTGGGTGAGATTTTTTTGGTGAGATCAATATCCTTGTATGTTGGATGTACTGCTTTAGTTAGTTAAGACGAACTTATATAAAAGAGTTTCTATGCCTTACGTAGTGAGGATTAATCATCCTTTTGTGATTGTACATGATAATCTAAATAATCCGGGGCTCTGGGAACGTGACTTTATAATGTGTACTTTTAGGTAGCCCCCAATGTTAAGCAAGTACATTCGAGTGAGTCATGGATTATCATACTAGAAATCTAAGGATGGTATATGTCTTTGAGATGGGTGTTAGTACATTTATCTTGTCTCATTGATGGGTGTTACATAAGGGGTATTTCTGTTATTTCACTTATACGTTTGAGACCATGCTTTAGTAATATTATTCTTGGGGTCAATATTTCCATATGTTGTTGAATGAGAATATTTAAAATGATAAAATATAGATATTTGATAGCAAGGCTATTTTTGTCATTTTAGTAGCCATGAATAATTTGTCTTTTAGTCCCTGGAGTAGCACAAGTTACCTTGGTGAAGTTTAAATATAATCTAGGCTTATTGGATAATTGATTGGAAGAGAAATTAAATTTATTCTAAGAGACCATTTAATTAATTGTTTAGGCTAGAATAAATTATTAATTGGGCTGATATATGTTGATATGTATTAAGAGTTCAATTAGAATTACTTAATTAGTCTTGGGTATTTTATAAGGCCCAGAAAAGATAATTAATTAATTAAAAGGTTTGGATCAGTCTTGGATAGATGTTTTGAGCACAAAACTTAGCCCATTTTGGACTACGAAATTTCAGCCATTAGGACTTTGTTCAAGTCCTTGGCTGGCTGAAATTGTTGAGGTAATATCCAACTAGGTTTTAGTTTTCCTTTAAGATAATATAGCTGATTTTTTGTTTTCCTATTCCTATGAAAAGAATATACCTAACATCAATTATCTTAAAAGGAATTGAACCCTAGGAAAAACTATTATTATTGTGCCGCTACTCGCTCCTCTTTTTTAGTCCTCTATCTCTTCTTCTCTAGCAGAATTTTTATCTACTTAATGCTCTCACCAAGCTAAGGCATAGAACAAGGAAGAGTAATACTCCGAAAGGCTAAAAGGAAAAAAATTGAAGATGTTTCATGCAAATGAGTAGAAGATTGGCCGAAACCCCTATGGTAGAGAGTCGGTGCCATCCCTTGCATCACAAGTTCAAGTAGACGTTCCAGTACAACCCATCCCTTTGTTTGTTAATCTGCAACCGACAAGAAAAAGTGAGTACTTTCTTCTAGATGTGGCTCGTAAAATAGAATTTTTTCCGTTGCGTTGTTGCTTTAATGATTTCATGATCCTTCAATTTCAGAGGCTTTTTTATTCACTCTGCTCTTATTTACTGCTTTCTGCATTAGCTAGTATGACATCCTTCAGTCCATGAAATGTAGAACTAACTGTTCCACTATAAAATGCTAAAGGTAGTAAATCTCAATATATATTACAAGTAAATTACAACCATCTTTAATGCCTACTTAGGTTGAGCACAATTTACATTCAGATTGTAGCTCACAACCAACGTGCCCTTAGATAACCTTAAGTTTTTAATCAGATGGTGCTCTATTTATGAAAATTGAAATGTTGTTCAAATGGAGTGAGTTAGTTTTACTTGTGAAACCTTTTTAAGTGGTCAGAATGCCAAGGGTTGGTAATAAAGTCCCATCTGCCCTAGACAGTGTATAAGTACCATGCCTAACCTCTTTTTCAACTCGGTAGGGGAGCTTCCCAGTTCGATGTGAGCTTGTTTGCTTGTGTCTGCTGCAAAGTAACCTCAATCTTTCTCAATAGCCAATCACCGAGTGTATCACCCTCCAAGCAATCCTTTTGTCATGTGATGTCTTGGTTTGTTTCTTGTATACTTCAAGCCAGAGTCGCGTCGTCCTCCATCTTTCTTCAAGGAGGTCAAGGTCCAATTTTCTACTTGTAGTGTTGTTGACTTAAGAGTGTTCGGCTGCCCATTGTGTGGGGAGTGCCACTTTGGCTGGTGAAATTGCTTTTGATCAATAAACTAAAGCATACGGAGTCTCACTGGTAGGGCCCCTAGACGAAGTGCATACTGCCTACAAAGCTGGGTCTAATTTTTCCAGCTATTTATTCTACTTTCCTTCTAAATTTTTCTTTAAAGTATTAAATATGAGCTTGTTTTCAGCTTGTACTTGTCCATTACCTTGTGGGTATGCCATAAAAGACTTCCATTGCTTAACATAGGAGTGCTCACACTCTAAAGTGAATTTCTTTGAGAACTGCAGCCCGTGGTCAATGACTACTACTCACGGCACTCCGAATCGGCATAGCACATTGTCATGGAAGAAGCTAAGGATATTGTCTTATGTGGGATGGACTAGTAGCTTTGCCTTCATCCACTTCAAGAAGTAGTCCACGACTACTACGAGGTATCCTCCTTTTGCTTTTGGAAACTTCCCCATCAGGTCCAAGCCCCACATATCAAATGGCCAGGTCAAAATGACTGGGGTTTGTTCGATGGATGGTACCATGGAACATCGGAATAAAGATGACAATTGAGGCATTTCTTTGCGTAGGCTTCCGCATCTCTTTGGAGAGTCAGCCAATAGTAGCCTTAGAGGATAACTTGCTGTGCTAGAGATCTGTCACTAGGATGACCTCTGTAGACTCCCTCATGTAGTTTGAAGAGCAAGTTTTGTGTTGACTTTGGTTGTACGCATCGCAGAAGAGGCTTTGAGAACAACCTTCAATATAGGTGTTACCCCATAATGATGTAACGTGCTAACTGCTTACGAATTTGCTTGGCCCTGGCTGCATCCTTAGGTAGCTTTTAGTTCTCAGTGTAGTCTTTTAGTTTCTCAACCCAGTTTTAGGTTATCCTTGATCTACATCATGGCGTCATCAACTTCTATTACTACCACTCTCTTGTACTTCGAATTGTACCCCTTCGTGGTTAGGTGACTCGCTCGATGCAACCTTAGCGAGGGAGTCCACCCTCGAGTTGATGTTCCTCCTACTCGATTCCGAAGAATTCTAACCTAAACTCTTCCCTTTGCGCCAAGTGGATGTATTTGGTTAGTTTATCTGAGTTGACATCAAACTCCCCCGTTATTTGCTTTACCATAACTTAGGAGTCACTAAAGACTTTCAAGGAGACTATACCAGCCGATTTCACCCATCAAAGTCCAATTAGTAGAGCTTTGTGTTCGGCCTCATTGTTAGTTATTTGAAAGTGGAGATGCATACTTCATTTGAGAGCTTGGGTACCTTCAAGTGATTGGAGCATAATTCCAACCCCAGTTTTGCTGGCATTTATAGCTCAATCAAGGTGCATGACCCACACATCTCCAGGAGTTTTGAAGATCGACTCTTCGTTCTTTGAGGTGGTTGTTTTGGGAGTCTCTCTAAGAAGGAGCTCTCCACCACGAAGTCAGCAAGTAGTTGAGCTCTAATAGCTGTTTGGGGGAGAAAGTTGATTTCGTAGCCACTTAACTTCATTGACCACTTTAACAACCTTCCCGACTAGTCTATTTTGTGGAATATCCGACGCAGTGGGGAGTTGGTGTATACATTGATGACGTGAGACTCGAAGTATGTTTAGAGCTTTGGGACTACCAGTACTAATGAATAAGCTAATTTTTCTACAGTAGGGTACTTGGACTCAGGCCTGTTGAGCGCTTTGCTTACATAATACATAGGTAGTTGTCTCCTATCTACTTCCCTAATTAATAGAGTAGCTACAACTAAGTCTGCAACTACCAAGTACAAGAATAAGGGTTCCCCCTAGCTAAGGGTACTATGTAAGGGAGATCTACTAAGGTAGCTCTTCAGCTCTTCCCAAGCCGCTTCATACTCCAAGGTCCACTATACCTCTTTGATTGCTTCTTTTATTGCTTTGAAGAAAGGCAAGCATCTTTCTATTGATTTTGACACGAACCTTCCTAGAGTTGCTATGCACCCATTAAGGCGTTGTACATCTTTGATACACTTGGGCTAGCTCATGTTGAGGAGTGCTGCTATCTTCTCTAGGCTCGCTTTGATCCCTCTTTCAGTGATCATAAGGCCGGGAAACTTTCCTAATTTGACTCCAAATGCACATTTGGTCAGGTTGAGCTCAAGGCCATTTTCCCAACCAAGTAGAGGTCTAAGAAAAGGTGATCCTCTATCACCCTACATCTTCATATTATGCATGTACTATCTCTCATTACTCATTAATCATGCAATCAAAGAAAATAAATGGAAACCTATAAGTTTATGAAAACCCACAAACAGTCAAAAGATATCACATTTGTTCTTTGTTGATGATATGGTCCTTTTTTCAAAAATTGATACTAAATCTATAGATAGTATCTTCAATATTCATACCTACTTTTCTAACATTTCAGGACAAAAAATAAACCTTAGAAATAAAAAATTTTCTTCTCACCCAATACCCATCAGTCTACTAAGAATAGAATCACTACATTCCTAAACATTAAAGCTACCTCTTTACTAAGCACCTACCTAGGGTTCCCTTTAACACATAACAAGTTTAACAGGTCATCTTTCCAATTTATTCTAGATAAAATCCAAAATAAATTGCAATCCTGGGAAAATTCCTTCTTGAATATGGCTAGTAGGGTCACCCTTGTAAATGTACTATTAATAACTTTACCCTACATATTATGCAAGTTATTAAACTTCCAAAAAATACATTACATCAAATCAAGCAATTTGTTAGAAAGTTTCTATGGGGCTCCTCAAATCACAAAAAGAAAATACATGTAGTTAATTTGAACATTGTATGTCTTCCATATAACCTAGAAGGCTTAAACATACCCAAAGCTAAAGCTAGAAATGATTCTCAACTAATGAATTTAGCTTGGAGATTTTATCATAGTCAATATGTATGGGCTAAAATTCTCAAGGAGAAATATAAAATTGACATGCCTCTTCTCAATAAAATCCAATCCTCTCCCATTTGGAAGAGCATATGCTTACAATGGCTTCTATGTCAATCAGGTCTAGCCTTTTGTTTAGGGGGAGGGGAAAAAATAAAATTTTGGAAAGATAGTTGGTGTCTCTCTCAACCTTTAAACACTATCTTATATGGCCCCAAACTAGAATAAAACAAAACACTTAAGAATTTTATCATCTTCAACAACTGGTGCCTAAACTCCAATCCTTACCCACTTACATTTGAGATCAAACATAAAATCACAATCCAATATCTTCCCTTATATGACAAAGAGGATAAAATTTACTGGAAAATTACATAAAATGGAAAATTCATCATAGCCTCTGCCTATCTGTTAGCAAGATCCCTCAACAATCCTGTAATAAAAGATCAAGCCACTTAAAATAGAAATTTAAGCTGGCTCTAGAAAAAAGCAAAAACTTTTATGAAAATAAAATATTTTTTGTGGACCTGTTTGCTTGATAAACTCCCCTATCTCGCCAACTTGAAAAAAGAAAAGAAAATAGTTCCAAGTGATACCTGTCCCTACTGCAATAATGATAGAGAAAGCATCATGCACATTCTTTGAGATTTTAGAATTTCACAAGTTTTTTTGAACTCCTATGCATACATTTTCACTCAAAATATAGATCTCAACTCTTTCATACATGAACAAGATATTCACCTATGGATCCACTGCAATTGTACTCTAGACTCTATCTATACCCAAAATAATATCCCTTGGTCGACCATATTCCCTCTAGCTTGTTGGTTTCTTTGGAATACTAGAAACAGTAGAATACACAGACCAAACCAACATCAAATTCTAACTCCTATATTTGTTAAACCTAGATATGATGAATACAGTGAATTTGATCCTTTCACTGAAACATCACAAGTAAATAAAACCTCGATCCACATTTCCTAGCACGCACTGGCGGGGGGGG